>JBDJHY010179703.1:0-12115 GCA_039654485.1 Withania somnifera
AGGGAAAGGTATCCATGCACCTTATAAGGCACACTTCGTTCCCCTTTCCAGCCGATGTGGGAGAAGGGACTTTACAAAATGTCAAAGGAAAAAGTGCACGAATGAAAGTCAAGAAAAGGAATTTATTTACTAAATACCACTATAGCCTCCTAAAGAAAAGCCAATGACGTCTCTGCATTGATCCGCGGACTCTATAAGACATTGGTTCTATACACTAACACCGATGAACCTAGGCTCTAATACCAAATTGTCATAACCTGATCTCGGATCATGATGGCACCTACTATACCCCAGTAGGAGAACCAAACTCCGTAGTCCAAAGTTGAAGTGGAGGACTACTACATTAAATCTAGAAGAATATCAAAAGTCACGAGATAATAATCATTTTGCAAAATTATCTATGAATGAAATAACCACCAAAAATCTGGTATCAGTATCAAACAAACCACTAAGTACAGAATGATAAAACTGAAACAAAATGTAGTATCAAGATGTCTCTGAAATACAATGAAGATCAATAAAATATAAGTTTGAAGAGAAGTAGGAACAAGATGGATGCCAAGCTTATTCTGAATCTCCGATTGAATAAGATCCGAAAGAACAACTATTTGTATATCAAGAATAGAAACCTGTACTTGGATCTGCACATGTGCAAGTGTAGTATGAGTACAATTTGCCAAAGCAACCCATACCCAATAGGCTTTGAGGGCCCACTAAGCACATAACAATAATAAAAGAAGTGAATACGCCAAAAGAAAGCAAGTCCAGAAAAGTAACAAACACATGATCGCCATATAACCTCGCATCCCACTTTTAGAACCATAATGAATCACAATTGGCACATAATGCCCCTCAATGGTGTTATTCAGTTGACATCTAGTGCCTCATATTAGTATTATCCCATTGGTACACAGTGCCTTATATCAATCATATCATATCATATCATTAATATCCTCTAGCAGTACTCGGTAAGTCAAGGCGTTCAGCGCCAATGTATATGGTAGTATCACCTATGGTCATCAATATTATCACGTTTCTACAACCACTAGTACCAGGTGTGTCAAAAAAAGTACTCACTACCGTACAATGACGGTCTCAAGTCTAACCACTGTACTCATTGCTGATTCTGGGTCGGACTCAAATGCCAGCATTTATTAGTACAAAGATACTTTTCTAGATTCCAGGGTGTGATGCCTGGACTAAAACAAGTGAAAATAATATTACTGGGTGCTCGATTCCATGTTGAGACTAAAGCAGTAAAATATAATTACTTATATTATTATTAAAGTGTTCTCATTTATGGCTTTGTACTGCTATAAAACTTTATCATCAAATCATCCACTAGCCATCATGGCTCATAAATCAGGAGGTGATACTACCCAGCCCTAATGCACTCTCATTGGAGCCTTAGGCTCGGTCTCTCCATGCTATGAATGAACATCATATCAACAACATATATATATCAACATATAATCATGAATTATCCACTGGCTATGTCTTTCCTAACTATCTCTAATCAACTATTAAATTTGGGGCCCCACATCACTCGGGTGCCAAAATATCAATATTACCATAGAACGGATGAAAAAACGATACATGGGTACTACACAACCTAGCTACCCAACCCAAGGATGCTATTTAGTACAATTGTTAAAGCTATAATCCCTGAGATTGACCCACGTAACCTACATGTTGTCCGACAGTAAAGCACAGCAAAATAAAAAATTATGCTCCAACCGGTGTCAAATGGTCTCCAAATAATCAGAAACTTGTGTCACGGAATTCTATATGTTAATGCGAGTTTAACAGTGTAATTTATAATAAAATTTAGACTGGGCCTAAAATGGGCTTGCGTAGTCCGCTTCTGAAACTGAAAATAAATTTCACCATGGGGTTCCCAAAGCTACCAGTACCCGTGCTCCAAATTTGAGCACAATGCGTGCGGGAAGGGCCTTAAATCAACCAGGACAGATTTGACCATAAAGGGGTCAAAGATTCAATCTTTATGAATATAAAGTTTGAGTTATGAAGAATTAATGATCTTAGGAGAAATGTTTATTCAATTAACGAAGAATTATATGAAAACCAATGGATTATGGGATGATTTCGTCAACCTCGACTTTTGGTGCCATTAATGGTTGAATTAAAGAAAATTAAGGAAGAAGAAGAGAAGAACTTGCCCAATTTTGTGGAGAATTAGATGGGGAACATTGAGAAGATTTTACTTGGACTTAGAATGGTATTTGGGAAGAGTTTTTCACCCTAGAACTAAAGTATTCAAGTTTTTGGTTGGAATAAAATGTAAAGGGTCATGGGTGGAAATTTTATAAACTGTCAGTTATATTTACTTCAGCGTAATCGGGTGGCTTTAGACCACGATCACATAGGGTATTGTAGTTGGCCATTGCGATCGTATGGTCTTAGGCAACGATCACATAGAGTAAGGTCAGGCTAGTCATCGTGATCGTGTGAGCCAGGCTAGCAATCGCATAGAAGGCACTAGACAAGGCTTTATTACGATCGCGTGAAACAAGCTCAAGATTGCGAAGAACACTGGTTGTTGTATCTCAATCTCGTGAGGTTCCACTGTGATTGCGTAGAGGCACATGACCTGCACCAGTTGTAGGTCTCAGCTGCTATTTCTTAGATTTTACACCATGGTTTTCAGGTATCAAATAGAGCCCAATTTTGACAATCCAACTATGAAAATAGCATAGAAACGACATTCCAGACTCAACTAAATCCACGAAACTTAAATTCGAGGTCTTTTACACAAAATAACCCCTCACACCAAAAGTAGCCAAAAGTGCATTTCTCCACCAACTCCTCGAAAATGCAACGACAAGTACAAAATTATGCCAATACCTCACCTAGCCTAAAATCATTATTCTGGAGCCGCTAGAAGTGTCAGGATCCCGATCTGACACTTCAAACATCAAAACACCACTCAAGCTCCACTTTAGGCCATAAACTTAACTAAAATCCATAATTTCGTATAACTTTCAAACGAAAACTCTAATGCACAAACTTAAGGTCAATCTTGACTTTGTTTGGTATTCTAGAGCTAATGGAACTGTCAAAATTAAATATGAGATTGTCTTGAAGGAAAGTTGACTTTAGTCAATGAGTACTTAGTTTTAGCCTCTAAAACAGGGAATTTGAGATATTTCTCAACCAAGTCACCAGGAATCCGAAATGTCGGTCCTAGGAAGTCATAAAGGACTTAGGGCAGCTACTGAAATGCTCTAGAATGTGAAATATTGTGTATTTACCATAAATAACCATGAGGGTCCTTATAGATTCACTATGAGCCCTGACAGAGATTAGTGTAAAGTCACCTGATTAGTGCCTTACGACTTTTGGGTGAACATAACCTGTAGTTTTTGCATTCATAGCACTATGATAGATCACTAGTACTAACACCTACATAGTTATGAAGCTAGGGGTAACAAAATCTTAATGCTTTTATTTATCTGATTCACAACTTAAGGAGCTTACTCTCTTAGTGCAATTCGACATAATTCTTAAAACTAAAACTGCCATTTTTTTCTTATTAGTTACTCCAAGAATATGTAGAACAAAGTGTTAATAGACATTATTTAACTGTATAACCCATGAGATCTGCCCCACTTCTCGATTGGGTTTGATATTTGAAAATATCCGCTTTACACTTCTAATTAAGGTGTAGTTTTGGGCGATATCAATATAATCAGCCCTATGTTTTTGGATTAGGTGCCCCTTAGTGTATGAGTTTGGGGCATGATAATCATGATCATGATGAATGGATTATATCAAGGACAAGTATTGGAAAGATTTCTATAAAAAAGAAATATGGATTATATGTTCCCCCAAAGGGTAGAGTTCATGAGATGTGCTGAAACACTAGGTATTAGGAGATGCTTTAATAGTTACTGAAGAATGAAAAACCTTTCTTGTATGATCAATAAGGACATTTGCAATGATCGTGCTAATTTGACAAAGTTGGTAGGTTCACACTCCACTTCTATTAAGATACTTGAGACATAGATAGGCCAAATTTTAGCAACTTCGGATCAAATGCGTAGGGTTACTTACTAATTGATACTGTTCCCAACCCTAGGAACTATAGTCATTGCTTAGACATCAATACTATGAACTAGAAGACTTTCTAATCCTCTGATGTTAGTGGTTAATTTAGATGATTATTTAGATTTTGTTAACGATGGTAAGAAAACTGAGTACGAGAGTGTTGAGAAGTATATTACAAAATGGAAAAGTAAAGTTGATGATGATTTGCTTCCCATTGATGATGTAAAAGACGCAAAGAAGGGGAAGGAAAAGAAGGCCCCAAAGCCTAGAAAATTATTCCAAGTCCTCAACCGCCTTCTTGAAGTGCCTAAATAAGAAATTGAAAGATAGTAAATTCCATAAGTTCTTATCGATGATAAGTAGCTGTCCATGAATATACATTTTTTGGAGGCTTTAAAAAAGATTATCAATTATGCCAAATTCACGAAGGACATGATCATAAAGAATAGGTCATTTACTTTTAAGCCTGGTGATAATTTTCATCATTATGGTATAATAGCTTCTTGTTCTCTAGTGTAGAAGAAGGTAAATCCTTGGAGCATTTACTATTTTATCAACATTGGGGTGTTTAGTTTTTCTAATTCCTTGTGTAATTTTTGACCTAGTATAAACCTAATGTCGCTTACAATGTGTATGTAGTTTGTCTTGGGAGCCTTGATGCTAACTACTATGTGGTTGTTGATGGAAGAACGTATTGCAAAAAATCCCATGGGAAATACGTGTAATGTATTAGTAAAGTTTGAATCCTTTATATTTCCTACAAACTTTGTGATCCTTGATTTCAAAGTTCATTTTGATGTGCCCAGTATTTTTAGGTGAAGATTCTTGTAAGCAAGAAAAGAACTTGTCCACATAGAGGAGAGGAGCTTAGGTTTATAGTAAGTGATGAAGAGGGGACATTTAATGTGGTACATCTATGAAGAAACACAACAACATAAGAGTGGTGTTAATGTCGATACGTTTGATATGCTTGACAATATTGATATTTGTCATTGTAAGGAGATGTTCCTCGTGGATGCACTAGATGCTACGGTATGAATCTTAATGCTACTTATGTTGATGATTGTGATGATTTGTAGCATGCTTTGAATTACATGGGGTCATATTTTTACACTCCACAGAATATTGATTTGGATTTGAAGAATAAAGTGACTCCTCCCACAAGACCATCCATTGAGGAGCCACTAGTTTTAGTGTTGAAACATCTCCCTCTAATAAGAGATATGTGTTTCTAGGAGAAAACAAAAAATTATTAGTCATCATTTTGTTAGACTTGATGGATCCATGGACAGAGGCTCTTATTTTAATCGTTAGGAAATTAAGAAAGGCCATATCTTGATACTTTGTAGACGTCATTAATATGCCACCTTTCATTTCCATGCTAAAATTTAGTTAGAACCAAACTGCATACCTATTAAAAAGCAATAGATAAGGCTAAACCCACCAATGAAATAGGTGGTAACGAAGGAGATTATAAAGTGGTTGGATAGAGCATTGGTTACCTAATCAATAGTAAATTGATAAAACTGGTCCACTGTATGCCAAAGAAGGGTGCAATTACTGTTGTCCCAAAAAATAAAAATATGTTGATGCTAATGAGACCCATCACTTGATGGAGAGTGTTCATGGAATACTAGAAGTTGAATGCATGGACAAAAAAAGATAACTTTCCCCTACTGTTCTTTGGTAGGTGATTGTCAAATCTATTTTGTAGTAAAGTAAACTTCAGCTTATGTGTTCCTCCTATTCAAGACTATCATTTGAGGATGAATGATCCCTAGAAGGGTGGTACTATTTTCTAGATGGATATTCTAGGTATAATAATATTTCTACAGCATAGGAGGATCAAGATAACACTACCTTCACTTGCCACTATGGTATTTATTGATTTTGGAGAATGTCGTTAGGACTATTCCATGTGCCAGTAACCTTCCGGTGTTGCATGATGTCCATCTGTACTAACATAGAAGAGGACATAATAGAAGTTTTTAAGGATGATTTTTTGGGTTATGAGGAATTCCTTTGATAACTATTTTTCCTACCTTGACAAGGTTCTCGAGAGTTGTGAAGACACCAGTCTAATGTGAATTGGGAGTAATGTCATTTCATGGTCTGAGAAGGTATTGTTCTTGTCCATAAAGTTCTATCTAAGGTATCTGGGTATATCTTGAGAGAATGGATACTAGTGTAAAGATATCACCTCATATTTTATAATGGTCATTTGGAGCTTTATTGAAAACACAGGATTTTTATTGGAGGTTTATCAACAACTTTTGCACACCCAACATGCAGGTTTCTAGAGAAAGAAGGGAACTTTTATTTAATGGGTCATTCTTGAAGGCTTTTGAATGCCTATACGAGAAATTGATGAAAGCCCCAATCAATTGTTTCTATGGACTAATTGATTCCAATCGATATTATCTCCTATAATGATGGTGTGTCACTAAGAGAAGTTTTAGGACAAAGGAATGAGAAGATATTTTATCATATATACTATGCTATAAAAGTGATAAATGTTTCCTAAAGGAACTACATCATCATTGAGTAGGAGTTTTTAGTAGTTGTATTTTCTTTTGAGAAATTCAAGTCTGACATGTTGAGCACGAAGATGATTTTCCATACACACCACATAACTTTTAAATACCACATGAAGAAAACATATGCTAAGCCAAGAGTGATATTTTGAGGTTATAGATACAAAGGGGGATGAATATCAAGTGGCTGACAAGTTGTCTAGATTGAAAAGAACAAAGAAAGAGGGCATTGAGCATGATAGGGATGATACCTTTCCTAACGAGCAATTTCTTGCAATGTCCCAAAACATGATTCCATGGTTCACAGACTTTACCAACTCTTTTAAAAGTGATATTATACCTAAATATTTGAAATACCACTAAAACAGGAAGGTTTTGGATGAGGTGAGGTAGAACTTATGCAATGAGCCATATCTCTTCAAGGTGTGTGATTGTAGCACCCAAAAATTTTGAATGATGGAGTAAACTATTTTACATGAATTCTTATACCCGAGTATAATGATTCATTAGTTGAATATATGTTTTAAAGTATGTCCATAAGTATATGAATATGTGAATTAAATTCCTAAGGAACTCCAAACACTAAGTGACTCGAAGCCCCCTTACCGGCTTATTTTACATCGAAGTGCAATCGTGGGTCAAAGTCAAACAATCTTAACTCATAAGATATAAACATTTGTGTTTCCTATAACCTATTAAATTAAATATCTTTGAGTACTTTTTCCAAAGCAACAGGCAAATCCTTATTTTAATTTCATAACAAAAACTTTTGACCATTTCAATGTTTTGTGCCAAGACTAGAAATTACAGACTGAAATATCCAGAACACCCTAAACAATGGGTCCTATATGGTGGGATAGGTCAATGGGATGGTGGACCATCGTGGGAAACTGTGAGCCAGTACCTTGACCATCTCATGTTGCACGAGGAACCATTTTAAAGTCATTTTAATATTCTTCACCTTATTTCACCCTCCCATAAGCCATAGAAGTGACATTTTCTCTCTCTAACTGGTCCTAAAAAATTAAGGTAAGAGTATTTAATGAATTTATTGTATTTTGCCAAAAATTTTAATTCCCAATTATGATTTTATAATGAGATCCCACCCTACAATTCAAGGATTCTCAAGAGATAAATCAATATTCTTCAAGAACTCCAATCACAAAACTTAAACCTTCAAATTAGGGGTCTTCTAAAGGTTAAGGAATGTAGAACTTCAATGGGTATTTCTTCCATTCTCATGTCAAAAAAATTATGAATTTTATGAAATTTTAGTTTATGATTAGGGTTATGAACCATTTTAAATTTCTCGCATATGTAACAAAATTTTCATGGTTTCTTGAATCTTTTGTACATGATTACGATATTTATGCATATTATATTTATTGTTATGAATATCAAGTTCTCTTTGTTTCTATTTGTTCCCATAATATTTGAAGCCTTTATTGTTTTTTTAATAGCATGAGTATATGAAAGAATTAGAAGTTCCCATGATTTCTTATGAACAAGACAACATTATTAAATCATAATTATGCATAAATCTTAAAATTTTAAGGTTTATTGATAAAGTTAAACCAACATCATGGGTCTTATGTTTTATGTTTATTTTATGATTGATATGATTAGTCTAGATAATGATATAGAATCAAAAGGGTCTCAAGATATGGTTTATGTATGATATGGGAAAGATGTGCCAAATTGTAATTTCAAATGAGATATGTATATGAAAATGATTTAGGAAGATTATTGAGCACCGAGCGAACATGGGTTTATAAAACCCAAGTTGAATACTAAAATTAATTATTTAATTGGTCAATAATATTTCATCTAACGTTTCGTGGACACTTTTCCTCTAACCATTAGGTCACACCCTTTCCTATAGCATGTGTTAGATGTACTATCACAGTTGGCAGTTGGTTCTCTGTAATCCCTAACATCTTAACCTTTCATTTGTTCGATAGCTCATAGGTGTCACAACCCAAAATGGAATGTGGTATGCACCAACTAACAATAAGAATTAAAATAATTAATTAACAAGTCTGATAATGGAGGAAAATAGACAATCTAATATTCTCAAATATCTATTGCAATTCCTAATATCTTAAAGTCACCATAGGTCAAGGACATCTAAAGTAAATAACAATAAAGTCTAGAATCCTCAAAAAGTCTTAAAGTAGTCTAGTCAAGTATCCAACTATCCACCAAAGGGATGGAGATCAAATATGAGTGAATTTAGAAAAAGCCAGTATGTAAGACTCACCCAGAATTCAGTTCTTCTATTAGTAGGCTAAACAAAATATAGAATTTGAGCTAGTGGAACACTCGCCGCACTAAAAACCCAACACATAAAGAAAAATAAGATTAGGAGTCAGTACGAGTTCACATGTACGTATTTTTTTCTTTTCTGTAGATGAATGCAGACGATACCCCGACCGGAGTATCGTCTTCTCTTGTCGGAGAATATTCTTCTGTCGGAGAATAGCCTTCTTTTTTCTTACTTAAGCAATTAGTTGTTTCAACATTCCAAATTCCACGGTTGTTGTTCCGCATTAGGTATCCTCGAACAACTCAGAATAGAAAATAATATTTCAAGATAAAAAGTAAAATCATCAATAAGTTCATCAAGTAACCACAAGTAATAATTCAAAAATAATTCAAAACTAACATCATATAAGAGAACATGCATTAACATACCATAAAAAGGGTCTCAAGCCTCAATATCAATGATTTGGAAATTAAATATTTTTTGGAGTTATGGTTTAGATCACCTTAAGTCAATTCCTTTTAATTCAAAATTACCAATCACATAACCAAGTCAAAAGACCAAGATAACATACCAAGGCACTTATTGGAATTACATATATAGCCAAAGCACCAAGGCTTTAGTACCCTTCCCAAACATCTATCATTTCACTTATCTTATGATTATTAGTTCAATCCTTATAAATTCGCATTGTTTTGAGTTTCATCGTCTTGTTCATCATAAACATTTTTTTTGATATGGGAGTGAAGGGTTAAGATTATCAATAGTTTTTTAGACTTATCATTGAACGTCAAATAATAATAACTTCACAATATCAACACTAGTACACTAAGACTCTACGTTATCATAAATCACACTAGTACACTAAGACTCTCCGTTATCATAAATCACAATTAAGTTGTATTTAGAGTCTATCTACCTAGTAGAGTAAACCATAAGCTACCTCGGATCACAAAGAATGTGAGATAGGAATTATCTCCTTCCCTCCTCATAAAATTATTCACCAATTTTTCCTTTTCGTGTTCTAGAAACATATAAGCAATAAAAATTAATAGTCAAAGATTTATATGAAAAGAACAAGCTTTTACTAACTTACGCATTTTGTCGTGATTAGAAGCCTAACTTGGGGTTTTCTTCAACGTAGGTTCCATTATGATCTCAATTTCATACAATATTTCTAGCAAATTCTAAATTTCAATGGCCAACACTATGATTATTAATCATAACTAAAAATAAAATATAAAAACTAGGTGAAATTATAGTCACCCACTTCATCTTTCTCAACACCAAGTTTTCACCCCTATTTCCCCACAATTGTAGAATTCCAAGAATCTAGAGAGTTCTAGTGATTATAAGGGGAATAGATGTTGGAATTACTTACATTGATTAAGATAACACCTCAAAACCTAGTTCTTAAGCACTAAGGCCACTCTCTATTGTCATAAAGGAACTGTGGTGAATGAACCTCGTAATGGGGTTTAACACTAACTTGGCAAATTATAATACCACTATGATGGTAACACTCTATTCTGTTGTGGCAGTGACCATTGTAGCAGATGGAGATAATATTTTTAGTAGTGTATTTCCATCAAACTAGTGAGATCAGATAAACTCCTAACCCTTACCCATATTACAACACAAGTTTATTTCTCAAACATCAATCTTAAGGTCTATAATTGTAACTAACCTTACCGAAGCTCTAAAACCTCAAATTCTATTCTGAAAAGTTCTACAGGTCACTGCATGGGTCCTTTATCAAATTAGTATTGATAAACCAACAAACACTAATCCATATAATCTAGAGTATCCTTTAGACACTCAAGAGGAATTTTTTGTTTAAGACCACTATTGCCTTAAGAATTTTCTAACTTTTACTTTTGGGGTCTAGATTTCTCAAAAACACATCAAGGAGTATACTAGCATACCTGAGTTTCACTACCACAATGTAATGGGTCATTATAGTAGATACAAATGTACCAATCGCTTTTCACCGATTGATCAAATAAAGGCATGATACACGAGGGTGCCTAATTCCACAAATAGATGAGGGTATATCCTAGGCATGTCAAACTCTACTTTTCATGTTGCTTAATCAGTTGAATAGTTTTTCCATTTCAATTTGACTACTGAAATTTCCTTAGACCTCAATCTATGAACGTCTCTACTGAGTACTGCCACAAACACCTCTGCATATTCCAAATAATCATCCAGGGCCATGGTGTCACACTTAATAATATAGTCATTTGTACCATTGTATATCTTAAATATTCATACGTCGAGCACTGAGTACACCCCGGATAGGTGCGTGGATAGGGACATCCAGTACGTGACCATTCTAAACTATCAAGAACCTCAAAGGAATGCACATATGTAGGTTGAGCTCTCCCACTTCCAAAAAAGCATCACACCCTTTATGGGTGAAACCTTCAATAGCACCCTTTTTTCGACACTAATCTCAAAGTCCCTTACCTTCATATTTGCAAGCTTCTTCTGCCTACTCTAGGATGCAAGGAGCTTCTCTTGAATGAACTATACTTTACCCATTCCCTCCTTCAAAAAATTGGTTTCCCACACTCCCACACTTTACTATTTCTATTATTTAATAAATGTATGGGAGAGATAAGCACCTCCTCCCTTAGACTGCTTCAAAGGGAACCATATAAATATTGGAATGATAGTAGTTGTTGTAGAAAAAATTCAGTTAGGGCAAGGAATTTCTAACTAACCCCCAAAGTCTATGACATATAGACGAGGAATATCTTCCATTACAAAAATAGTCTTCTGTAATTGTCTATCAGTCTAAGGGTGAAAATGATACCCAAGTATAAGCTTGTCCCTAGTTCCTCATGTAATTTACCCAAGAAGTAGGAAGTGAATTAGGTGACCTTAGAAATTATAGAAATTGGTAAAGGTATATATTAAAGAAGTATGGAGGTCTATAATGTCTATAATTTCTAAGGTCACCTAATTTACTTCCACGAAATCCATGGCAATGCATTCCCACTTCCACTTTGGAATGAGAAATTTCTACAACATCATTCAAGCTTCTGGTGCTCATACATTACATCCAGGTAGTTCAGGCAATTGGAAAAAGTCAAAAATATTCCCTTCATTGGGATCCACTAATAGTATTGTCGTGATACATATTGTTTGCACCTAGATGAATAGTATATTTGACATTGAGACTCGACAAAAATAGTAGAGATCAATCCATCAACCCGAGGTATCTACACTCTCCCCTTAATCTTAA
>JBDJHY010179712.1:0-10983 GCA_039654485.1 Withania somnifera
ATAACAAACTTAAATAATTAAGTATTATATTTAACCTCCACAAAATCACATTAACAACAAAATAACATAAAATTATCTCAAAATGATAACAAGTTGTCTATACTCATCCAAAAGGTAATTCTTATATTCATTCTTTGTTATCATAAGAATCATGTCAAATAGTAGACTTCTAAAGAATACACTAAATTAGAAGGTATCAGAATTGTCACCGATAACATAGCCTTTTTTCAAAAAAAATAGCAACTTAATATAGGCGCAATTTTTAATATAAAATTTTGACAGCACCAGATTAAAAGGCCCCAATGTAAAAGTAAGTAGATAATGTCACTAAAACATAACTGAGTTGTATGTCTTACACGTGACAAGTCAATTTGATATCGAATATTAAGAATTTCAATATCAATTCTATCATATCAAAATAGATCTTACTTTTATGGTGAATTAAGACTAAACTCAAAATTTTACCCAGCATGTGACACTGAATAATACAGTTGAAAGAAGGCTTTTGATACCAAATGTTGATTTTCAACACACAATTATAAAGTTAGCGCAACGGAAAAATAGTTACCTTCAACCATAATTGTCCAAATGTAGAAAGAAAATCAAGAATAACTTGAGAGAATTGTGAATACAAGTTTTGAGTCTTCTAGTCTATGCTTATTTAATTTGGATGTCAAACTGATGGAATTACAGGTGTATTTATAGGTAGGCTAGCGACTCTTTAACAAATCCTTTAACCTTTAGAATTTTTCATATTAATTTTTTCTCATCAAAGAAATTATCATATATGTGTAACTTAGAAGAAAATTAATTAACTGATTTATAAAATAAATATTTTATTATAAAAAATACGTGGGTCATATTAAAGTCCTAAAGCAGTGAAAATTCTTACATAGTTACCACGCGGATGACTGACTTGTGTCAACCAAATTTTCTGTAACAATCCATTCGATTGTTTTGAGTATTAGAACAAATTAGAGTCATGTTAAACCAAATTAACAACTGAACAGGTTTCCTTGATGGAATGCTAAGAATAATTATTGCAAGCTAATGGACTTAAACTATAATGAATAAAAAGACTAATGAAACAGAGGAGGGGGTCAGGAAAACTCGGAGACGAAGAGAGAAAGAGAATAAGACAATACTAATGACTGCTGCTTCTGATGTCTAGCTTGTTCCCTACTATACTATATGTAATAATTTGATTCCTTTCTAGGTTATTCAAGTGTAACATCTTCTAGACAAAAGCAGCCAATTTTATATTGGACTTTTCGGTACGTTTACTCTTCCTTCGTAGGATCCCATGCCCAAGAACTTCTTTAGCTAACTCCGACCCAACTCATTATCAACATTAATAACCTCACCTTTGCTTGCATTAAGAACCTTGTCCTCCAGGTTCAAGTTGGATTGACCATTAGTAGCACCACAAAAATTAGGAGTGACCTGTTCATCTGGACGACCCTCACAACATTTTAACAGAGCAACGATGGAACACAGAAGGGACGGGAACACCCAATAAAAAATTGGAAGACGCTCTATGGAAGGTACGGGAACCCTAGCATGGCCCCCCAAATGATGAAGAATAAAATTCTTTAAGCAACTGATTGTGTATGAAATAGTCACTTAGAATAACCAAACGCCCCTTAAAACAGGAACCCTTCTCGGAAGATTTAATCATTGAACTCGTCAAGATTATTTTGCATGCCTGTTTTATCTCCAATAACTCAGGATGAGCTTTATTAGCTGCACAGTTTAAAATAGTAATGGCATTAAAGACGGCATTCGAGGATCGTGACAAGGTGTCAGTGGATTGATTTTGCTTTCTGAGCCTATAAATAATCTTAAAGTCATACCCGATACGCTTATTGCTGTGAGCTTCTTAAGGGACTGTTGGTCAGTAATAATTGTGAAACGATGACCCAACAAATTTTGTCTCCACTCTGCGAGAGACTGATTAATCGCAAATATCTCACTGTGATAAGTGGGAGTTTTCTACATTCCGGGACTCATCTTTTGATTGTAATAAGCAATGGGGTGACCACTTTATGACAACACCGGTTCGAATTCCTATACCAGATGCATCAGTTTCTAATGTAAAATCCTTGGTGAATTTCGACAATGCCAACACATAGGTGCTGCTAAGAAGGCATTTCGACTAATCAAAGGCTTGTTAGGTCAAACCTGTCTATACGAATGGTTCTTTGTAGAGTAAATTCGTAAGAGGGCCAGCTATGGTAGCATAATGCATAATAAATTGGTGATAATGCCTTGCAATGCCCAAGGAACTAAAACAGTTTTACATTGCATGGAACGGGAATGGCATTAATTTTGGATGGATCAACTTCTAGCCTAGATCTGTATATCATGTGACCCAAATAATCGATTTGCTGCTGCCTAAAAGAATTTTTCGGCCGCTTAGCATCCAAGTTGTGATCGCTTAATAGTTGAAGAACCAAGGCCAGAAGCTCTATGTGAAGGACTCAAGTTAGACTATAAACCAATATCGTTGAAGAAAACAAGTACAAAACGGCTCAAATATGAGCTGAATATAGCAGTTGTAGTCGCTTGAAAAGTGGATAGGGCATTGGATAAGCAAAATGCATGACCAGAAATTCATAGTGACCTACATGAGTGCAAAAGTAGTTTTTAGGACACCTCAGGGCGTACATGCATTTGATGATAGCCAGATAGAAAATCCAACGTAGAAAAATGTTTAGAGCCATGTAATTCATCAACAGTAGGAATTGGGAATCAATCACCGTAGTAATGACATTAAGGGTGTAATAATCGAAGCAAAAGCGCTAGATACCATCCTTCTTCCAACCTAGTGATACAGAAGAAGAAAAAGGATGAGTACTCGGGACGCATAGTCCCAGCATCCAATATCTTTGCCACCAATTATCCCATAAGTTGTTTCTAAGAATATGGGTAAAGATAGAGGAGAACATTGATGGGCCCAGACCCTGAAGACAAGTGAATGGAGAGGTCTTGAGGTCGAATAGGGGGAAATCTTTGTGGTTGTTCGAAGATATCCGAGTAGTCATTGAGGAGGTGCTTATAAGTCTGGAGGTTCTTCACAATATTAAAAAGGGCTAGTTGTAACGAACATCAAGCAAAAGTAAGAAGATATGACATCAGTATTAGGTAAACGGTGAAGATTCTTCAATTGAACCAGTTGGGGATCAAGTGGATTATCTCCGACCAAGCGAATTGGTGTGTCTTGTAGAGTAAATTCCATCACCTGAGTTGCATAATCATTTAACATAAGGCCCAGTCAAAAACCAGCTAATTCCAAATACAACATCAAACCCATGCATGGAAAGCACAAACTAGTCCATTGGGAAATCATGGCTCTGAATTGTGATAGTAACATCGAAAAAAATGCCATCACGTCTTTATTGTCATCCGCTTCCAAGCACCACTGAAAAGGCCAGACTGGCAGTAATATTCAAATCAAGAAATTTAGCCATTTGATTTTGCACAAAATTGTGGGTACTTCTATTATCCACCATCACCTGAATCGATGAGCCCCAGATATGGCCTATAAAATGGATAAATAGTGTCTGCCTGCTAAGGCATGGTAGGAAATTATGAAATGTGTTGGACCTCCAAGTATTAAAGCTCCTCAGCGAGAATGCCTTCAGAAGAGAAAGCACTAGGCGGGTCGATGGACGTGGTTGACTCCTCAAGTAGTAGAAGCTGTGGAAGTGCCTTACACTTATGACCAGATGTAAATTTCTTATCTCAATTGTAGCGAATCCCCTTCTCACACTAGAGTTGCAAATCGGCAGGTGATAGGCCTTTGAGAAGAACTTTAGGTGCTAAATAAGAACCTCCTTGTGCGAGTGGACTGGGCATAGGTAAAAGAGGGGTTCGTGACCTGGAGAATGCTGGTCTAGTGGGCTCCTTTTCCAACTCAAGCCATTGTTCATGCAAATGGGCAAAATCAGTGGCATCTGCTAAGGTATTGGGCTTATGGACAAGGACAGCAGTCATAATATCTAATCAAAGGCCTGATAGAAAAATTTAAACTAGCCAGGACTCGGAGATGTCCGCAATCTCATTTGTTATAGCCTCGAAATGAGATTAAAACTCAGTCACCATGGAGTGTTTTCAGAGCTTTGCTAGACGACCCTTTGGGTCCCTCCAAGGTCTGTTATGAAACCGCTGATAGAGTTTCTCAGCAAAACATGCCCAATCAACTAGTTTTTCTATGACAAAGCCAACGATATCATTTGAGGACCTCCCCATCGAGATAAAATAAAGCTAATGGAAGTTGATGTGCAGGGGAAATTGCATAAAATTCAAAGTAGCTCTCCACCTGAAACACCCAAGCCTTGATGTTTTTATCACTGAAATGAGAAATCTCAACTACTATCGGTTTGTTATGCATAGTCGTTGTCGTCGCTGGAGCAACTCCTAGCATCAAACACACCTCTGCGAGGCAAGGACGGACTGGACCCACCGCCACTGAATGTACATATGCATTAGCAATAAAATCCTACGACAATTTCTACTAATTTTCAAAAGATGTGCATAGGTTTGCAACAGTTGTAGAGAGATCAACAAATCTTTCTAGGAAACTGTAGATTCAATAGATTTGAGTTGTGAATCATCCCTGGGGAGTCCACCGGATGAAAGCACCAATGTAGCAAATTAACAACTGAACGGTTTCATTCATGGAATGCTCAGAATAATTATTATAAGCTAATGGACTTCAAAAATAACAAATAAGAAGACTAATGAAATACAGAAGGGATTGGGAAAACTTGGATACGAAGTGAGAAGATGTAATGACCCATTTGTCATTTTGGGCATTTTTCGCAAATTTCCATTATTATTCTTTTTCGAGAGTTTCCTCGAGTCTTGTTTGCTTATTTTACGGGGTTGTGTTGGGAATTGGAGCTAAAGAGTTGTAAATCTTAGGAATTGCTTAGTGATTAAGGCTTGTAGAAAGAGATAAGTGAATTTTTTAGCCTTTCAGGCCTCGGAACGAAATTCCGTCAATTGCATTAGCTCGAAATGCGGAAATAGGGTTATAAATACCATCATTGTTGATCCTACACTTTTCATGTTGGCTATATCTCATTTGACATAATAGAATTGAATTTTGAGGCCAAAGTTTAACTTTGGTCAATATTGATGATTTAGCATCCTGATTCAGTTTTTTGTCGATTCCGTTGGATCGGGGAGGTCGAAAGTGGTCTAGGGGAAGGTTTGGATAGTGTTCCGAATAAGTTGCTATACTTTAGCATAAAGTTCGTATTTTATCGACAATGGGGTGCATCATGTCAAGGATACCTCAGATGTCCATTTTTATGATTCCAATGTGTTCGTCATGTTGTTTACACTCAAAATTCATCTAAGGTTTGTGTTCATACGGTTTCAAGTGTGTTTGGGGCTTAAAAATGAGTTAAAGTCAAAACCGGGGCAAAAAGGGAAAGGACGACGCATACTGGGAGTCTTCCCAGCCACCAACGGACCCTAAGTATCAGGACGGACCATGTGGTTAGGTATGTCTCGTCCCAGTGGCCGTCTCACCACACTTAGCCAAATTCCGGATTTTTGACAACTTTTTCATTAAGGGTAATTTGGGGTTCTTACGTTCACCCTTATTCACATATGAGTCTTGTACGGTTTTTAGCTCATTTACACCTTCCAAAATCCTTGTTGAACATCATTTGAAGTATTTTATCAATTTGCAAGATTAAATCATCAAAGTTTCAAGAATTTCAATACCCTTGGTAAGTTTTTTTACTCAAAATATGTGATTTTCATGTAATTCTTCATATGGCTTCATACTTGTTTCTTACTTTGTGCATGAAACTTATTGGGGTTTTATAACCCAAACTTTTTATAAAAGAAAATGGTATTTAACCCATCTTTATGAACCCGAATTGTGATTTTTATTTTATAATTGGAATCCCAATTACATGGGTAACTTGAATTTCCATGAAGACTTCCCAAATTTTGAAAAGGTTGGTGTTGGTTTTTGGGGACCCAAGTTAAGGTATGCATTATGGGTATTTCATATCATAATTTCTCATGGGTCAATTATTAATTGTCTAGATTTTACGGAGTTGGAGACGCGACGCGACGACAAGGCACCTGTGATTCCTTCTTTATTTTCTTAAGACAAGTGGAGGCTTGACCATTTCTCAAAACTTTGTAAAACACATGTAGTGGATTATTTGTTGTTAATTGAACATAATGGTTGCGATACCATATTTGATTCATATGCCCATGTGGGGGTTTTGTTGAGTTACTTGCTTTTCCATATGCATTATATGCCTTTTATGACTTTGATTGAGACATATTTGATTCTTTTTTTCGTGAAGTCCTTGAGTTGCCTTTATATACATTGATTTTCATCATCTCACTTTGACATGCATTTGGATTGTATCATTTATATGCACTTGCATATTGTTTGAGAAGACTATTGGTCAATGTGTTATTCCTGGTATGGTCTTGAGATATAAAGGGAAAAAGAAAGACAAAGAGGAATGTGACAAAATGTAATTGACTGATGTGTTATTCCAGGTATTACCATGATATTGATATTAAAACCAAAGCAATTGGCCGATATGATTCCTGGTATTACTAAGGTACGTGAGACAGACTTGCATTTCATTTAATTGCATTGCAATGGATACTTGTTGATTCGTATTTTGTGAGCATGTCTGTCATAGAGTACCTCATTTACTCATACGTAAATTATTGATGGGTTCCATTTACCCTATTGTTGAGATGATATTGTGAGCCTGAGATGACTAGATTAGTCATGTGCACTTGAAATTGATGAGAAGTATCTATAAAAAATGACGAGAATTGATGAGGAAAAGTTCGAATATTATGAATTGAAGGTAATTAATGGATCTAGATGACATCGATGTTAAGAGACAACTTAGATGGTTTGGTGCATATTATCTTGGCCTATTCTTATTAGTGTCCATTCCATGAGTTTGTCTTTTGATCGCGTCAGACGTACCCTTCCTACCACGACCAAGCTTGTGGATGAAGACTACTTGAGGTTCTATGGACTCTACCGGTGAGGCCTTGGCACAGTAAGTGGTATTATTCTGATGAATTATGAAATGGACTCAAGAGGGAGGCCACCTACGAATAGGCTAAGTACCATCTTACACTTTGGATATGAGATGAGTTACTTCACTTGAGAGTTGATACATTATTGAGTTGTTTGGTTTTGATTAGTTGATATTTTTTTCATATGGACTTGACATTCGGTTAAGGTAGAACTTTACTTGGTTGATTTATTATGTGTTCAGATTTACCTTTGTGATTATCTTTATGCTCTATGCCTTGTCTTTTACTTTCCATTATGAACTGCTAACTATGATCTGATCTCAACTATTAGTTTGGAGCATTGTGGTTGGGATGATCGGGGTAGTCAGGTGTTCTTCATTGCTTTGTTATAGTGTCGTGTCAGGGATACTTTTTGAGTACTCGTTGTATATTTGGTACTTACTCCCTTTCTTTCTATACTTGTGTAAGTTCAGAGTCCGGAGAGGTGTGATTATTTTCCTTTCGATCAGGTCTGAGGCTTTAAAATACGAGAGTCGAGGTAGCTTTAAGTCATCCTGTAGATGCCCGAACTCTATTTATTTTATGTATTTTCTCCATTTTAAGGATTCGAGACATTGAGATTATGTATTTCCTTCAGCTATGTACTTCTTTTATTAGAGTCTTGTACGCCGTGACACTAGTTACTGGATGGTTTTATTGACCGATTTTGACCTTGTATTTTCCTTTATTTTTATTGGTTTATTACTTTCCGCATTTACCCTCATAAAATTGTACACGCATATTTGCCTAGGTGGGTTTAGGCAAGTGCCATCACGACTAGGAATTTTGGATCGTGACAAGAGATTAAGATAATACTAATGATTGTTGCTTCCAATGTCTAGCTTATTCCCTACTATATGTAATAATTTAATTCCTTTATAGATTATTCAAGTGTTGCATCTTCTAGACAAAATCTGTCAATTTTGGGCTTTTGGTACATTTACTCCTCCTTAGCTTGGTTGTAAGACCAAGAACGTCTTCAGCTAATTCTGGACCTAACTTATTATAAAATTTTGTAACACGTGCTAACATATTCACCAAAATCCTAAAAATCTAGAAAAAGGTCTGAAGTTTCATTAATCTTTTTCAAAAACTTCTTATTGTAGTTTAATCATATTATACCATTGTACCATTGAGATAAATAAAATCTATCTAACTGATAAGGAATGATTCAAGAAAGCATATACCATGAAACTAAACGACATCAAAATATTTTAATACAAAGAAATAAAAAGAAAAAACTTGATTTAATGAAGTTGTCAATGATATCCTCAAAACTAGAGGGAAATCAGGGTATTTAAAATAGTACCATAATTTTAGTTTAGTGTGATGGCGACATAGGTTAGCCTATGGCCATTCGTGGTTCTAGGCACTGTGCCACATTTAGGGAGTAACCTCAAGGCATGCCAAATATGGTACCAGATCCCAAAGTTTAAGAGGCTTAGAATGTCTGAAAATCACTTTTGGTAGAGTCTTAGTTTAGAGTGTGAAGCATGTCATACTTATAATGGAGAGGCTATAGGAAGAGTCCTACTCTTTCAGGGTACCTTTTTGTGCGACAGAGTTTGACTCTATGTTTCTATTATAACTCGTTCTTTGCACGTCTCTTTTAAGATCATACCACCAAAGGGTACATCCTGCTAGAGAAAGTACCACCACCGGAATTAATGTTTCTCCCATGCTATTGACTTACATCATTCATACTAGGAACAAGGTTTATACTCGTGGTCCTAATGAGAACCCTTAGGTTTCACCCCCTTCTACGCCGGCTAGGATGCCAAGGGACACCAATGCACCAAGTACCTAGTCACACAACACTAAATATACTAATGCAGAGTTTTGGAGTGCTACTCACATGTTCAAACAACTGCTATTAGGCCATTCCATCCACCAAGGCACAACAACTGCCTATCCCAAGTATCAAAGCAACTCGGACAATTCAGAGTCCAAGAGTTTCTGAGGATGAATCCTTATGAGTTCACAAGTTCTAAGATTGATGAGAACCCTAAAAACTTTGTTGATGAGCTGTTGAAAATATTTCAGGTAATGCATGTCGATTCTATTTAGGGAGTTGACTTTGCTTTCTATCAGTTAAAGGATATTACACACTAATGGTATAAGTAGTGGAATAAATAAGAGGTGAAAATGCTACACCAGCAGAGTGGGATAAATTCAAAAAATTAGAACAAGGGTTTATGAGTATGAAAAAATATAGCTTGGAATTCACAAAGCTATCCAGGTATGCTCCAGAGATGGCTATAGATAAGCGGGCAAGAATGAGAAAGGTTGTTCCAGGGGTCTCTACTCTTGTCAAGGGAGAGTGTTAAGCAGCCTTATGAATTTGTGACAAGGACATCTATTGAATCATTATTTATGCTTTGAAGGTTGAAATTAAGAAGTTGAAGTAAAGAGAGGAACGCCAAAATAACAGGGTCAAGTTTGTACTCTAGGAGTTTAACCATAAGAGGTTAGGAAGTGGGAACAAGTCCTTCATCTATAAGAGGTTATATGGCCTAGTTTAGTTATCATCCAGTGCTCACCTCCCAAACCCATAAATGATCAGAGTTTTAAAGCATCTATCTCACAGTCCCAGGGCAATGTTACGAAGGGCCCCACTTATTTAACACCCTAAATTTTCTAGCTAAGACGTAGACCATTCTATGTATGTGTTTGGACTCAAAGACAATAAGTTAATTCTTTAAACTAGGTGTTAAAATCATTTTCCAAATGTGTGAAGAGTGTTAGATGTCATTTAGGGTCGTAGGGAATCCCGAGTTCTAAGTTGAATCCAAAGCTTTTCTATCGAACAAGTTTTCACTTACATTCTTTCCTGGGTGAATTTCTGATAATAATAACTCTTAAAATATAACTAGTTATGTGTTTCATAACCTATTAAATTAAATACCTTTGTGTCCTCTTTCAAAGCGACAAACTTCACATTATTTAGAGTTTGGAGTAAAAATTTATGATTATTTCAGTGAAAGGTGTTAGGACTGGAATTTCTGGCAGTCGAATGACCACCAAAGCTCACGGTGGCTAGTCTTAATCTGGAGGTCGACCGCCAGATTAAGACTAACCACCGTGAACTTTGGTGGTCATCCAAATATGACCGCTAAAATTTACTAACCACCGTGAGCTTTGGTGGTCATCCAAATATGACCACTAAAATTTTCGGTGCAAAAAGGGGTTCTTTTTGGTGGTCCAAGGCCAATTCTCGGTGGACCATTAAGTCTTGTGGATGCCCGGATCCTGACTGCCGATGGTTGCTCCAGGGACGTTTAAAGGCCTTTTTCTTATATTTTCACCTTGTTTCACCTTTCCATCATCCCCAAAGGTGGTATTTTCTCTTTTACCTCTCCTCAAATGTCAATGTAAGCATATTTTATGAATTTATAGTCTTTCCCAGGAAATTCTAATATTGTATTATGAGTTTCTAATAAGATCTCACCCTATAATTCAAGGGTTCTCAAGAAAGTAAATCAAGATTTTGTAAGAAATCAAATATCAAAACTCCAACCTTCAAATTAAGTATCTTCTCAAAGGCTAAGGTTGTAGTATTTCAATCAGAATCCCTTTTGTTCTCATGCCCAAAAATTTATAGTTTTCAAGCTTTAGATTTTTTGGTTTATGAACTAGGGTTTTCCCTATTTATGATCTAGAGTTTATGCTTTGATTCTTCATGATATTTCTACATTCATAAACATGTTTTAGTAATTATTTATGATTTCTCATGGCTATATTATAACACTCAAGTTATTCTCAATGTTCATGCATTATTTACATTATTTCACATAAGTATTATAAGTTTATGATCAAGCTATACATGATATAACAATTTTCAAGGTTATAATTAGCATTCATGATTATGATTTATGATCACAAGCATGATTTTTTATAGCA
>JBDJHY010179723.1:0-12115 GCA_039654485.1 Withania somnifera
TCGTTAATAAACCATAATTCCTTCGTTTAATTAATAAAGATTGAATCTTTGACCCCGTTAGGTTCAAATCTTTTCGGGCTATTTTGAAACCCTTTCAGTGCTCGAATTGTGTCCAATTTTGAAGCAGGGGTCCTGGTAACGTTAGGGACCCCGTAGTAAAATTTATTTTCAATTTTAACAAACGGGCCCCGCAAGCCCGTTTTAAACCCAATTTTGAGCCCAGTCCGGAACATACCATAAAATACACTGTTGGATTCATATTAATATATAAAATTCATCGGCGTAGGTTTCAGATCATTTGGAGCGCGTTTGCTATCAGTCGGAGTACGAATTGTGGAATTGCAAAGCTTTGTCGTCGGACGACAGATAGGCTCCGTGGGGCTATCTCTGGGTTTATAGCTTTGATATCTCACGACTTTATTTGGTAGTTATGTGTTGGTTTCCATGTTACTGCCTGCTTCCTTCAGAATTTATTGAGTTTATTAGTATATTTCCATTATTTGTTCTCCTTACTTGATTTAATTGTTTCAAGGACTCAAATACGTCTTCATCTCTTTATCTGAGTTTTTCTATTACCGTTGTTTGCTAGATATACTCTCTTTTCGTTGTTACTTCTATTTTTATCTATAGTTATCTTACGTGCTTAGATTTGACTTCTTTGATTTATTTCCTTCATTATCTACTATCTAATGCTTTTATTTCTTAAATGAGCTTGGTCAGCAATTGATGCCTACTGGGTGCCTATCATTTTGGTACTCATATTATACTTTTGCATCTTTTGGAGCCAACACAAGTACGAATTATTCCCGCTAACTCTAGGTTTGTTCAGTTTATTTGATCCTAGGTAGATGATGGATTCTGGCATCTGAAGCTTACCTTTACCTTTCTCTATCTCTTATTTCTATCATTTGTACTGATGTTGACAGATACTAAATTTTTACTTCAGATATTATATTTATATCTTAGAGGCTCATATACTAGTTTATCGGGTTTTGGGTATTTATTTTATTGTACTAGATTTTTTATGTGTTCTACCCTTATTTATGGTATTGTCTTTTGTTTCTAGATGCTACTTTTTATTTTCCTACTTGTTGGGTAGCTTTCCTACTGTGTGATATAGGTTGCCTCATGATCTGAGAAATTAGTCGTGACAAATTAGTATCAGAACTCTAGGTTCATTAGTATCCTTGGTACATGAGCTAGTGTCTAGTAGAGTCTTGTAGATTAGGTACGATGACATTTGTATCATATCTTCAAAAGGCTACAGTGAAATCCTTAGGAAATCAGTCTCTTTCACTTTCATATGAAGAGAGCATCCTAGATAGTCTCTTGAAATATTCGTTGTTATTATTCACTCTTCCGTAGATGACATGCCCACTATCTTCAGTAGCAGCTAGAGATTGGAGGCTTGCCGCACTATCAGTTAGAGCTTCATCTGAGCCATGCTATAGGTCAATTCTATGCTCAAGGACATTCTTGTGTTTCGACATCCATAAGATCTGCTACACCTGTAAGAGATTCTGAGGTTTAACCTGAGTTATTTTGATTTAGCATCCACCTGGTGTCTAGTTACAACTTATATTGCACCTGAGTCAGCACCAGCAAGGTTTATTGCTATGATAGTTCATCAGGAGATACTTCTTGGGATTTTGAGTTCAATGAGTGGTCTGTTACAGGTAGGGATATTTCCCTGTATTAGGAGTATTTTTCAGGTAAGGTGTGAGCTTCGAGGTTTGCAGTTGGGTTCCATGTCTGTTTTTTAGTATGAGGCTAGATTCCATGAGTTGGTTGGGTATTCTTCTATGATCTTTCCTTCTGAGTATAAGAGGACCCTGAGTTTTATTGATGGTTTGATATTGCCACTTTGTCTAGCCCTTGATACTTTGGTAGTTGCGGGATATTCCTTCACTCAGGTTGCAAGCTGCACGATGATTATTAAAGGTCTATGTTAGGAGGCATATGGAGGTGGTGAAAAAAGATCCATCATGTGGGTGATTCAAGTTATGTTGTGTCAGGAGTTAGGAGTCAGCCTATTAAGACAGTTCAAATAGTTCCATAGACTTAGATGGGGTTTAACATGGTTCTGGTAGGAAGGTTTCTAGACGGGCTTTGAGTGGTACTTCTCTGAGAGGAGTAGGTCATGGTGTCCATGTAGGTTCGCTTAGATCATCTTTCCATACTAATACCTATGGGATATGCTAGGTGTATGGATTTATGGGTCACATTGTTATGGATTACACCAGCAGGGGTAAGATCAGCCACTAATTTATCTGGTTTAGGGCTTTATGGAGACCGTATTATTGTCCATCATAGGTAGTGCTCAGCATGGTGATTCAGGTAGGCAGAGTGTTGGTCAGACCTTAGGTGGAACTTCTTCTAAGGTTTTGGGCTTTGGTGTCCATTCTGGTCTAGTAAAGAGTATTGGCCAGCTTAGATTGTTAGAGTTACACTTTGCATGTAATGATCTATTGTTATAGATATTTCCCCCAAGGTTAGTTGTGCTTTGAGTGTAGGACTTCTTGTCATATTTCTGTAGATTTCCCCCAGCGTAGAGTGGTCTAGCCATCAGCTCGTCCATGTCAGATTCCTCTTAGCATCGTAATCGCTGTGACCTCAGGTTTGATGTTTAGGATATTATTAGCCATCCTTTTCTTTATTTTGCATTTAAATTTTGTTCCCCTCTATATTTATTTAGTTTTCTCTCTATTTATTGAGTCTGGACATTATTCCCTTATTTGGCTTCTATGGTTATGTGCTCCTCCATTATTTCTCTATGTTTGTTTTTCTCTATGACTAGATTAGCTTTTGATCTATTATTGAGGTTGTTTATTATTGCTACCCTAGTAGTCGATCATGATTTTAAATCCTTTAGGGTAGTTGTTGAGGAGATTTATTATTGGGTTGTGTTGTTCTTGATAGAAGGTATTGACCATAGAAATCTTGGTCATAGTTGGGGTATCCTCCTTTATGCATCCCTAGACCATTGCACCACACCAATGACTTGGTTATGTTTAGCATGCTTCTGGTAGTATGATGGGGTTCTTTAGCTATGTAACTTTTAGGACTTGTCTAGTCTTTGGGAAAGGAGATTAGTTTTGTGAAATTTGTTGGGCATGTTTAACTTTTGCACGTGATGTTAGCTTCGATGCTTCTTTCTTTTTTTAGTTTCTGTGTCATTGAGGTAGGGGTGCTTTTCTATCCTTCCATCTGATATGGACTTTGATTTGTGTGTTATTGAGATTAATTTGGGCATTTAGGCCTATGTTCGTGTAATGACCCTTTTGGTCAGTTCCTTGTGTCTTAGAGCTTTAGTATAGTGTCTCTATTTCATTTATGACTTACCAGGGATGGTGGTTTGGTTTTTGCATCTTTCTTTTGAGTATCATGTCTGTTTCCCTGTTTTAAAGCCTTAACTTTTAAAATTATTGACTCCGGTCAATATTTCTTGAAACCAATATTAAAATTGAATTCCGACAATTCTGTTAGCTCTGGAATGTGAATTTTGATCTAGAAAGGCTCTTGGTTTGTGCCCAGAACCCTTTGTTGTAAGATTATCTCATTTTGTGTCTTATGAGATTTCTAGTTTATAAGTGGACCTTGGATGATCATCTTGTGATTAGATCCTTGGACTAGAAATACGACTGTGCTATCAGTTTTTGAATATTGCCTTTGGGTTAGGTGAGGTTTTCGTCCGAGGCTCAGATCAACCAAGCTCATTTCGGGTACTTGGTTGGAATTTATGTAATTTAAGCTGAAGGTTGACCTTGATCAACATCTTATCAAAAAATTCTTAGATCAAAGTTTGGTCTACGTTTTTGAATCTGTAATATCATTTGCATGGAATTTACATATTTTATTTGAATTTATTGGTTTTCGAATCCATCCCGAACCATCGTTTGAAGTTCCAAGAATTAGCTACATTTCTTACTGTTAGCAAGTGTATTTTTGTTCTTCACGTTCGCGTCCTATTCCTTGCATTTGCATAGTTTTCTAATTTCAAATCTTCGCAATCACATAAGGTCGCTCACGATCGAGATATTTTGACTAGCCTGTCATCTTTGCGATCGAGGTCTTATCCTCGCAATTGTGGAACTCTAAGTTCTTATTCTACTCGATCGCAGTCCACCATGTCGCAATCATGATGCTTTAATCTCCCTGGGTGCAACATTTGAAGTGAACATTGTCGTGATCACGGTGCACTATTCACCAGTGTATAAATATTTCAAACCCCGATTTAGCTTATCTTTTTCCTTTTTTTCATCCTAAAACACCATTGTTGACATTGTGATCTCTTGGGTCTTCAATATTGTGCTTGTGAAGTATCAGGAAGTGTCTTAACTTATTTTTCCACTTTTAATTCATAAGTTTCCCTTTAATTCCATGAAATTTCTTCGTAAAATACCCATTTCTCCTTTCGTTTTCTTCTCCTTAGTTCTTCAACTAAAACTTATTTCTTTATTATTTTGGCTTCTAATTTTGTGTATAAGTTCCCTATGATGTGGGAATATATTGATACCCTTTGTTCTAAGTTTCAGATATATAGGACGTAGGACAGTTTTAACCCTATCTATTTTCATATCCTTATAGGTATCGTTAGACTCGTGTTAATGTCTAGATTATTATTTTGCTAGTTGCATGTTCATTGGGGTTTATTTGCATATTTTTTTGGAGATATGGAGAAGTCTAGACATCTTCTACATAGTATTTACGAGCTAGTCTTCGAAGTGTAGGTAGGCTATAGATTATGATCTTAGACTTGGTATAGATAAGAAATAATAGTACTTATTAGCATCCTTGGATTGGGAATCTTAGGTTGGCACCCTTGACCATATCCGCTTTTTTAGCCAGTTCTTGATTATATATTGGAGTCGTACTTTGATTATAGATTACCTTGTGGTCTGCACTAACTTTGGAACATATATGGTAGGATTCTTGGGAATGTCCATGAGTCTTAGAAATCAATTTGGTTAGTTATGTTTGTTGTAGTGATTCTGAGCTTGTGTAGGGATGGTAGATCATTCTGTGATCCTAGATTATGTGATGGTGCTCATATCATTCATGCATGTCATCATTGTGTTACTGAGATTTTATGCATAGGTTTTCACTATTTATGGCCAAGAGACCAATATCAATTATTTTAGAACCTTGGATGGCCTTGTTGAGCTGGATGTCAAATATTTATTTGTCCTTAAGGGCCTATTTTTGTATATTAATTAGTTGCATTACTTTGAGATTTTGATAATTAAATATAAGCATTAATATTTTGATATGATCATAGAGATTTTGATATTACCGGCTAATCTTGATCAAAAATTGGTTTCAAGCAGACACTTTACTATAATAAATTATTTTATGATTTTTGTAAGCTATTTTAAGCCATGATTGCCGATTGAGAGTCCAGTATTTTAGTCCAAGCCTTAAAACTTGGCGCCAGATACATTATTTTGTTGTCACTTATAGCTTCGGTCGAATGTCGGACGTTGAGTATCAATCATTACCTCATTTGGTCCTGGTGAAGGTTGATATTGGACATTGAATTTTCAACTGGTTTTAGTCTCAATGATGGCCGAGAATATGCATCCAGACCTATGATCATATTAGATCCTTATTCGGTGAAGGTCGAGCATCTGTTGAGATCATATTAGCTTTATACTTAGTGAAGGCAAGCATCTGTGTAGATTATATTGATTATGATAGCTCTCTATACTTGGTGAAAGCCAAGTGTCTGTTGAGATTATATTGATTATGCTGGCTCCAGACTTGGTGAAGGCTAAGACTCTGCTGAGATTATAGATCTGACACTGATGCATGCACTTATATCATGATATAGAATGCAAAACCAATTGTTTATCGATATTGTATGCGGGGATTCCTCTATGGAACATTCTACCCTACAATAAGGCGCATATGACTAGGACAGGGTATATCATATCAAATATGTGGGAAATCTTCCCATGGGTCCTGCCTATCGAAATTAGAAGAGGAGCATCGTGATTATATTTTATCCACATTGCTATCATTTGCGTCTATGTCTATGTTACTTTCGGTACTTTTTTCCTTATTTGTACCTTTAGATAGCATGGGATGCTAGTGGTTGAGCTTTACTTGTTTGTACCTTCAGTTATAATGGGATGCCAATAGGTTTATATCTTCATATTTGATTCTTTATTTGTGTTAAGTAGTTATACTTCCATTCTTTTGATTATGACTTTTATGGATAGTTTTTTGTAGGTTTCATTTGGTGATATAATCTTCCCTTGACTTTTATTAAGTTTAAAGGTATACCGCTCTTATTAATTTTTATTATTTGATAATCTATTGTGAGGACTTAGGTACACCTTTATTACTTTATATAGGTTGTTCTGTTATTGTGATTAGGTAGCTCCATTATTTGTTCCTTGTTATCTCTATTGATCTGTAGCTAGCATTACTTGACTATACTCGTCCCTTTTGATTTTTGTGACCCATTTTATTCTTTATCTGCTAATTACTACTTTTATTTCTTATATGCACCTGACGGCCTAGCCTACAGGTACCGGTTTCTTTTTGTACTCATACTGCACTTCTACATTGTTTTGGTGTAGACTTGAGTATGAGTGGTTGATGTTGATTCCTAATTATGTTGTGTATCCTAATCCGAGGTAGAAGATGGCTTCTGGAATTGGTAGCTTGCATTTACCTCTCTTTATCTTCTTATTTTTGTCATTGTACTGATGTAGATGGATATCATGTGCTCATTTCAGACTTTGTATTCATTTCTATAGAGACTCATGTACTTACAAGGTTTTAGGGATTTCTTTTATTGTACTAGATTTCTGTGTGTTCTACCCTTATTTATACTATTATCTTTCACATTTATCTATTTCTTTTACTTTCTGTACTTGTTGGGTGGTTCTCCTACGATGGTATTTAGGTGCCCTTATGATCCAAGAAATCAGGTCATGAAAAATAGGATTAGAGACCTAGGTTTCTTGGTATCCTAAGTACATGAGTTAACGTCTAATAGAGTCTGGCAGATCGAATACAATGACTTATGTATTCTATCTTTGATAGGCTATAGTGACATCTTTAGGAAATACATCTTTTTTTCTCTTTCATCTCAAGAGTGCATCCTAGTTGATCTCTTGAAATGTTCATTGTTCTCATTCATTCTTCCATAAATGGCATGCCCATAATCTTCAATAACAGTAAGAGATAGGAGTCCTACCGCACTGTCCATCAGGGCTTCATCTGGGAGCCATACTAGAGATCGAGTCCAAGTTTAAGGATATCTTGTGTTTAGACATTTGTCAGAGCTGCTACACTCGTCAGAGCTTTTGTAATTTTTCCCGAGCCCGTTCTGGTTTATCAGCCTGCTAGTGTTCAGAGATTAGCTTATGTTACACCTGATTCAACACTAGCAGGGCTTGTTGCTATTTCAGACCTTCGGGAGGTACTTCTTGTGTTGTTGATATCACTGAGCAGTGAACTATAGATAGGGGCTTCACCGGGTATTAGAGAGTACTTCTTAGACAAGATATAAGTTTCCATGTCTATAACAGGGTTCGTTATCATTGTTGAGCATGAGGAAGGATTTCATGAGTTGGTTACGCAGACGACTACAGTCTTTTCTTATAAGCATGAGAGGGCCCAGAATTTTGTTGATGGATTAATTTTTCCCCTTTGTTTTTCACTTGTACGTCTGGTAGCTACGGTTCATTCTTTTACTCAGGTTTCTGGCCGCACGAAGTTGATTAGGAGACTATGTCAGGAGGCATATGAAGTCGGTGATCAAGGACCCTAGGATATGAGTGGTTTTGGTTTTGGTGCATTAGGAGATAGGGGTCATCCTTTTAGGACAGTTCAGACATTTTCGTTGGCTATAGATGGGGATCTGCTTGGTTTTATTAGAAAGAGTTCTAAGTAGTCTTTGAGTGGTACCTCTTTGAGAGCATCATGTCATGCATCCATGTGGTTTTATTTAATTTATCTCATTGGGTCAAACCATGTGTGAAACCTTACATTTGTGGGTCTATGGATCACATTGTTGTAAATTGCACACAATGAGGGTCGGTTCTGAGTCCTGTTGGGCCCTTAAGGTTTCGTCATCAGTGACAGCTGTTTCGATTATAATAGTATGTGGTGACCCCAATCATTTTCATTGATTGAATTTAGAGGTTGTTATGATATGAGTATGATATTCCTAGTCATTTTTCTATAGAGTGCCCCCATCATAGAGTGTTTCTTCCATCAGGACGTTCTACCCAGAGTACTTTTGATACCGCCATCTTTGCGACCTCAAGTTTGATGTGTTAGCCCATGATATTAGCCTTTGTTGTATTTGGCTTCTGTATATGGTTCCCATCTCTATCTATTTATTGGTCCCTTGATTTTTTGAGGTTGGACTTTATGTGCCTTTGTTTGGCTTCTATACTTATGTGCTCCTTCATTTTGCCCATGTTTGTTTTACTCTATGATAAGAATATCTTTTGAGCTGTTATTGAAGCTGTTATTTTTTTCTACCCTATTACTTGATTTCTTAGCAGCGATTTTTTTTGTTAGATCCTGTTGGGTAGCTTTTGAGGATCTTGGTATTTAGGCAGTGATATTCTTGATATATGGGTTGACCATAGATAATGTAGGCATAGTTGGGATAACCTTTCTTTTGCACGTTCCTAGACTATGCATCAGATCCGTGACTTCAGTTTTTCTTAGTTTGTTTTAGGTTGCATGATGGGATTCTTTATCCATTATCCATTTGGGACTTTGTAGTCTTTTGGACTACGAGATTAGGTTTGTTAGGTTGTTGGACTCGATTAGCTTTTCCCTATTATATTAACTTTGATGCCTTATTCCCTATTTGTTTTTTGTTTCATTGAGTTAAGTGGTGTTTCCTTGACCTCCCTCCTTTAGCGAGAGTTTTTTATTTTGGGTTATTGAGATTGATCTTGGCATTTGAGCCCATACCCATCTCTTATTTCCATCGACTTTCGTTGCATTGGAAGTACTTGAGGTTTAGTTTTTAGGTTTATGGAGTTGTTAACGGGATTGGTGGTAGATCTGTTCTTTTGTTGTCTCCCTAGTTGATTCTTTAGTTGTGGATCGAGGGTGTCGATCCTAATGTTTTCTTTCCTAGTATGTTAATGTTATGGTGGATCTAGGTCAACCATTATATGGTGGGCAGTGATTCAATTGTCAGTTCGGGTTAGCTTCTTTGCTTGAGTGTGGATTTGTATATATGGTTTAATCTTGAGTAATGTTTGTATATTGAAAAAAGAACTTCCATATGCCTCGTTTTGGTTCATCATAGTAGCACAAATGGAGTGTGACTACTATTCTGAGGTGTGGTGTGTTATGGTTTTGACTAGGTTGACAACCATTAAAGTCCATAAGTTGAAATACTTGATAGCCTGGTTTTATCTGCTTAGCGGGGTGTTTTCTTTAGCTATGTGGTCTGCTAATTCTGTACTTCTAATATATACTCTACTTCGTGGATTGGATAAAAGTTTGGTAATTTTGTTATGTCTTGAGATGCATTGAATTTTTTTTTGTTTCTTTGATTTGGATATTAGCCACCCAATTTGGGATTGGTATTTATGGAATCTTGGGTGTGAGATAATTTAGTTAATATCAACATCTCTTTGGTTTTGGTTTACTTTTGTGCTTTGATATTCCATCCTTCGTGTTATGATTGGATCAGTATTTGTGATCCGTGGGGGATATAGGTTAGTATAGGGGTCTTCTACCTTAGACCATCTTTCCTAGAACCCTGTCCACATACCTATAATTTGGTTGCATCAGATGTACCCTTCCTACTGTGGGTAGATTTGTGTATTGGGGACTGAGTTGAGTGATGATGGACTCCCTTTACGAGCCTATTAAACAACTGGTGGGTAACTCACATGGGTTGTACGTCTACTTGACAAGGAAGGAATGCATTTGATCTATGGTGGGAAACTATTATTTTACCTGTTCCATCCATGTGAGGATTTTTTTATTCGTAATGGTGATTATGGTAAGTTCTCCAATCGAATTATTTCAGTCCGTAGAGCAGGTGTGCTATTACTTCTGGGAGGTGCTATTTTTGGTTGTTATTAGCCATTATTAGGGTGGTTTCTTTGGATTGTTAGGGTGGTTGCTTTGGTGGTTAATTTACTAGTTGAGTTGGTTTTTTCACTCCTACCGATTTGATTTTTGTTATGTTAGGCGCGCAATTTAGGTTGCCCTTTTGAGTAATTTATTTCATTTAATGCTGTCGTAGATCTGTTAGACTCTGTACTTTCAGTTGACTTTCAGCTGCGGGACTTTGCTTTAGGTTGTGGTTGCGTTTTTTGATAGTTGGTGACTAAAAAATTCTCTCATTGGACTTGTTTTGAGTGTCGATGATTATTAGTATTTTGAGTTTTATCATTCTAGAGTGGTTGTTGTGAGCATCATAGAGTTTCTTCTGACTTATGTGGTGGATTTTGAGTTGAGCTTCGAGTGTTGAGGTTGTTGATGATTTCTTGTTTGGTGCTTGGTTGGTGTAATATGTGACTTGGCTCTTAATTTCTAACTTTTGTGGGGCATTCATTCTTGTTTGTCCTTTGGTTGGCACCATGAGGATTATATCTATTAAATGTGGATTATTTCAGAATAAATTGGTTCAGTCTCGGTAATGGTTTTTGCATTTGTACTAGATCCTGTAATCATCCTAGTTTGGTGGATTTTGAGAAATGGGTGATTTTTTGAGTTTTTGACAGGAGATACCGTGGATTTGATCCCTTGCCGTAGGAAGCCTGTTGATTTTTTGAGTAGCTATCGTGTGGTTGGTTCTATCCTATGTAGGAGTTCAATGCCTTTGTTTCCCATCTTCATCGGACTTTCAGGGATGAAAGCCTTTTTAGTAGTGAATATTATAATTACCATTCTTGTCAGTTCTGTATTTTTTGTATATCCTTGTATCTTAGAGCTTTCATGTAGCGGGCCTAAGTCATTTATGACTTACCAGGAATTGTGGTTCAGTTCCTAGGTAATTTATTTGGGAGTTATGCCATTTTCTCTATTTTAAAGCCTTAACTTTTGATATCGTTGACTCCAATTAACATTCCTTGAAAATGATCTCAAAATCGAATTCCGACAGTTCTATTAGCTCCGGAATGCGAAATTTGGTCTAGAAGGATTCTTGATTTTTGTTCAAAAGCCTTCATTGTGGTTTATCTCATTTTTTGTATTTTATGAGCTTTCTAATTCATAAGTGGAGCTTGGATAGTCATCTTACGGAGACTTGGATTGGAAATTCCACTACTTCATCAGCTCTAGAATATCGAGTTTGGGTTATGTGAGGTTTTCTTCTAGGCCTCAAATCAGCCCAATTCTTTTTGGGTACTCGGTTAGAATTTATGTAATTTAAGTCGAGGGTTGACTTTAGTCAACATTTCATCTAAACATTCTAGGATAGAAATTTGGTCCATTACGTTGAATCCGAAATTTTGTTTCCATGCACTTATTGGACTAGAATTCACTTATTGAACAACTCAGAACCAAAGCACACCAGTACACAGTGAAACCCGAATATGGTTTCCCTATACTAATTGCAAACCCTAACACATATAAAAGCTAGATTTCCATATATATAGAGTTCAATGCAGGTGTGATGCAGACCCCATAACAGACTGGATGGTCCGAGTTGCACAGTTTCATTTTTTTTATGTTTAAACTTTATTTTTTGTCTGGAATGCTATGCCTTAGCTCATCTCATCATTTTGGATTACTTTTTGTTTTTTTCCCTGAAAAAAATCTAATCATATATTTAAGCTTAGTCATACTATATAAGATAATATAAAAAAATTACAATAATATACACAAAATGAAAGAATATATGTAAACTTATTCTCAAAATTAAACCCGAGTATAAGTAAAATATTCCACCTGAGGGTATAACTACGCCAAGATCTATTTCCCAACCTACCTAGCATAGGGTGCCCTGACTGGAGCATCACGTGTCAAGGGAGCATTTAATAAAAGGAAGTTGTTGCACTCTATGATTGAAAAAAAAACATGTGACAAAGTTGTGATTGATTTCAAACATTTTCGTTTCTCAGGTACAGCTGAACAAGCGATCAGAAAATTGAGAGGATATTTGTATTAGGCTAAA
>JBDJHY010179734.1:0-12115 GCA_039654485.1 Withania somnifera
AAATCGTATCGATTAGCCCAAAAAAGTGACCAGATCAAGTACATAGTAGCAGCAGTTAACGCACCACAACCAACACCGAAAAGCAAAGCTCCGACAACTCTCATTATATCCTTCGTCCTATCACGTATCGAATTCGTCACCGATGAGTAGAATCCTTCTCCATCATCCACCACCTGCTCAGCCGCTTCCTCAACTGTGTCGGATCGACGGATCAAAATCGGGTCGGGTCTCCGGTCGAAGAAAACCCTAATTGATGGCCTAAATAGTCTGAATCGGGTCGATTCAGGGGAGTTAGTGAGGAAGAAAGTACGGAATTGGGGGAAATTAGGGTTAGGGTTTTGGGGAATGAAATTGGGGATCTGATGGTAATAGGAAGTGGAGGTGATGAAAAATAGGGTTTTGCAAGGACGAGCGGCGGCGGACGCGGCGAGGAGAGCGAAAGCAAGGAGGAGAAGATGCGCGAAATTTGAGGTAGCCATTGGAGATTTTAGAGAGAGAAAGAGAGAGGGATAGACGGGGATAATGAGGAAATTGAGAAAAACAAATTATGCTACGGGGGTTAAGATTAAAAAAAAGACTCAGTTAACACACAATTTTTTTATTTTATTTTTGGTCAAAAGTTGAAAGTAGTCCTAACAAAGGAAAATCCATAAACTTTTGTTGAGCTCGAATTTGTTAATAATTTATTTTATTATATAATAATTCACAAATCATATAAAAAACGTAAATCGCGTTAGATAAATTTAATACAATGAATTCAAAACTAAGTGATAAATGTAGGCTGGAATATTTACCCAAAACTCAGTCATGTCCTTAAGCGTATGATTTATGATTGTTTTCATTCTTTAATTTCTTAAAAAAGTGATTATTTTGAAGAACGACAATAATATTTATAATAATATTATTTTTATTTTTATTATCAAGATTTTAGTCATTTCATTTCAAGTTTAGATAAAAATAATTAGACTTTAATTATTTTTTTCTGACTCGGTTATATACGTCTGAAGTTTATTCATTTATATGGTCACAACAAAATAAATAAATTTCAATCATGTATGCCTAAAGTTAAAAAAAAAAAAAACTTAGTCATTCTTATAAATTTTGTCTAAACTTAATTATGAAAAAGATGTCTGAAGTAGTCCAAGGGTGTGTTCAATATAAAATGTTTTCCAATTCTTTTAATGTTCAATTGATCTAAATATTTTAAAAAGTAGTTGTAACTAATATGGCCAATGTGAGTGCTCTTGTGGAAAAGTCCTAACATGTGCTAGCTAGTACTAGTGGCAATGGATGATGAACGGTGAACCTTTGTATACCCCATCATGCATGCTGCATATTTCAACGTGTATCGCACTTGTTGTTTGTTTATCCCGAGCTCCCATCTTTTTTACGTCTCGTGACTAGCCAGAATCAGAGATGGAGGGTCCGTATCGTATGATCAAACCCTTAATATTAGGTCAATTCTCTTTGGAGTATGTTTTTTTCTCTTTTGAAGATCAATACTACTTTTGCTATGAAACTCTAATCTAGTTACTTTTGTTGTTAGAGTCGTCCTATACATCGATTGTAGTGATATGAAGTTATTTGCTTTGCAATATAATATATTATGAAACAATTATTGATTTAGGCTTAATGTTCATTTTTTTAAAAATAAAAAATCAAAAAGAAAATCAGGGTAGGGGGAAAGTAAAAATGAGAAAGGAGATTATAAAAATGGTGAACCGAACCCTCAATAATAAAGTAAAAGTAGGTCGTAAACCTATTGAATGCAAATGGGTGCTTGCTATTTTTAATTTGTATCACCATTATTCAGGATATAAATTGCGGTTTTCAAAGCTTCACCCTAAAAAGACTCAGGCAGACCAGTCCTTCACATCATACTTCTCACCATTTTCATTAAAGTATGATTACGTCTCTCAGCCATAATATTATGCTCAGGTGTACTTGGCATGGTGTATTGTGCTATTATCTTACATTCTTGTAAAAACAAAGCAAAAAGGCTCATACATTGACTAGACTCATCATATTTTCTATACTACTCACCCCTGCGGTCAGATTTCACTATCTCAAGGGACTTCCCAAGACGTTTTTCAACTTAAGTTTTATAAATTTTAAACTTATTAAGTGCTTCAGGCTTCTCTTTCAAAAGGTATATATAATAATTCTAGAAAAGTCATCAATGAAGGTAATTAAATACTTGTAATTGCTTAAAGTAGATACATAAGGTCCACGAATAATTTTCAAAAGACGAGAACTCCTAGTGGAACCCTTTCTTTCAGACTTGGTCATTTTATCCTTGACACAATCAACACAAATTTCAAAATCTTTTAAATCAATACTAGTTAAATGTTTTCCTTTATCAATCGTTCTATTCTATTTCTAGAATTATGACCCAATGGCTGGTGCCATAACAGGTAAGACTTTTTACTTATAACAGACTTTTTTTGTGGGCGGCCTTTTCAATATGTATTGCAAAAAAAATTTCACTCAACACATTTAAGCGATACTGACCATCACTCAGAAACCCATCACCAATGACATGTGAATTTTGAAGAATTTTAACAAAACCACCACCTAATTGAAATGAATAGCTAAATTTATCCAAAAGATAAAGAGAAATTAACTTTTGTCTCATAGACGGTATAAAAACATTACTTTCTAAACGAATACTAGAATTATTTTTGAAAGATAAGATATCAGATCCTATAAACTCTACTTTTGCGTTGACTCCATTTATGTCTGCTTATCGAGTCCTGATTTCTTTCTCAAAGGACAAACAAATTCTTCTGACCTATTTGATTGCAATTCCAGCATTTTATTTCTTTCTTAATAACAACTTAAGGACCAAAGAATTATGAAACTAACCTTGGTTATCACCAGGATTTTTAGCATTACGGCTATAGTGACGAGACTGATCATGTTTTTTTTAATGAAATTTGGGTCTATTTTTTTTTATAAGAACGACAATCAGCTGACTTAGACGAATTGACAAGGTTCACTTCACCCTCACCTTTTTCTTTCGAACTCTCTCTTCCTCTACCACACAAATAATAATAAGCTCATCAATACTTCACTTATTTTTTTGGGCATTATTTGTTGTCTTAAACTGGTCAAATTATAAAGGAAGGGACCTTAGAGATTGGTGAAGAAGAAAATTATCGGTAATGGTGATACCTAAATCATTTATCTTGGTCGCTATATTAATCAGTATTATGACATGATTATGAACACAACCTATAAGGTCATACCTTATGGTGGAAAAGAAATCAATTAGGCTACCTATCTTAGCTTTGTCAGATTCATGAATTTGTGTCCTATGACACTCAAGAAATTCTTCCCGTTTCCATTATCCGTGATTGCACCTTTTATGTGATCAGAAATAAATCTCTTCATGATTATAAGGCTAAATTCGTTAGCCTTCATCGAAAAGGGTCAAATTTACCTCTCTGCTTTAAAAATTAGTTAAATTTACCCTTAATCATATTTTCTACTCAAATATACCCCTGCGGTCATACTTTCTGGCCAAATATACCCTCAGTGTCATCAAAGTTTTCACATGTACCCTTCCCTAGATGAAAATTTTCAAATTAAGTAAAAAATAAATATTTGATTTTACTTGATCTTCATATAAGTAAGTGTTTGATTTTACTTGTCCATTTTATAAATTGAGAAAGTTTTTATTATTTTCTTCCTCCTCTATCCTTAGTATTAAATAATTATATAATATAATAGTAATCAAATTCAGAAATTCAAAGCATTGTTATTGATGTTACTTTAGGAAAATATATCTTTCATTAAAAACTTTTTTTGAAACTATTAAATCAATAGAAATCAAATAATATAAAATAAGTGGAGTAATTATGTGTCTTAGCTATATATTATAACCATGAAATATATTCAGAGTTAAAAACACGATAATGTGTGTTTATGGGTCTATATATTCATTAACCCCTTGCTATAGATCAAGTAACATGCCGTAGGTTTTTTAAGTCTATATAAATATGATTTTATTAAGTTATTCATTAATCTTTCATTACTAAATAATAAAAATTGATGATTTTCATACATTTTTTTCTTTAAAGGTTTTTCATATATATTTTTCTGTTAAATTATTTTCATTAGTTAAAAAAAAAGTAATTTGTCTCAATTTAGATATTTTCATCCAAGGAAGGATACATGTAAAAACTTTGATGACACCGAGAGTATATCAGACCCGAAAGTATGACTGCAGGGGTATATTTAACCAGAAAATATGATTAAAGACAAATTTAGCCAATTTTTAAAAGTAGAGGGGTAAATTTGACCCTTCTTCCTTTTTTATAATTAACCTTATCATCAAAAGAGCTGGTGGTTGTAAGATCAGTAGGTTTCTGTTCACCCAAAGCAAAGTTTAGACCTATTAGGCCCAAAATTATCTCAATATCTTATTTTCACTTCTTGTAGTTGCTACTAGCAAGAGTTTCAATGAAATTTAATTAAGTAGTCATGTGGTTAACAGTTGTAGGTAAACAACACCAAAGATTAGAGTTAAATTATGTGCAACAATATATAAACACAAAGAGTTTAAGACGTCTATTACATCTCTCCTTTGGATAGAAGATACATTGTATCCTCACCTTTGGTCAAGAACCATAAAATCTCTTCCTTTATTAGTTCAAGAGTCTAAGGTATGCATCATGTCCATTCATTGGAATAGAAACATAAAACCTTCTCTAATAATAAATTTATACCCGTAAATCTAAAATATTAAGTTTCCTCCTCTAGGTGGAAAATCGATATCTCTTCTTTTAGTATCACTAGTATCAAAATGTAAACTTTCAACACTTAATCTTATTAAGGATAATTTGGACATAGTACATTGAGAATATTTCAGTGACTCAAATAAATAGATCAATTTGGTGAAACTGTTTATTGATCATAATTCGCAATTCATGTATGATATAATTTCACATATACAAAGTTCTAAGAATTTTCAACGATTTCAAATAAATAAATCACTTTGATGAAAAACTATTTATTAATCATAAATTCTTATTTAAAATAATATAAATATATGTGAAATACAATAATATTCATTTAATTTAAACCCTATAATTAATTCATTAATTTTTATTCTCTATCGGAAAAGAAATCTGTAAAAGTTATTTAGTCAAAATAAGTTCAAGACTCTATTTCATGATCGAACAAGGTACTACGTGTAATTCCAACTAACAAAGGATAATGAAAAAGAGCACTATCATGTACAAAAAAACTAACAAAGTACTATGTGTATTTACTTATTTAAATAAATAATTTAAATTTTAAAAAAAGCATAACCATGTAAAAATATAATTTCTAAGTTTTTTACAAATAAAGAGAATTCCAAAAGTAATTATTGTCTTCTTCATCACATGTCACATAACTTACATACAACCTTCACTATTTTCTTTCCTTACCCCATATATATATTTCTTCAATAATGGAAGTAGTAACTTCCACTACCATGAAAATTATAGACATCCCTGATGAAGATAACAACAATGTCATCTCAATAATATACTCAATTCAAGGGTAACTCAAGTAACGGAAACTGCACAGGCTCGCTGCCGCAGATACAATGATCAAGTCCTTTTTTTTCTATATTGCGATTCATGAATTAGAAAAAACTATTTATGAAACATAAATTAATTTATCGGTTTTAATCCATAACTGGGGTGGCTCTGATACCAATTGTAAAATCATTAATTCTAGTCATAGCAGAGTTAAGAAACAAGTATAAACATAATCTTGAGATAGAACAAGAAAGCGTACCGTTAATCTCCATTGATTCAGCAGTGGTAGCAATAGGCGGTTAAGCCTGAGATCAACATTCACAATCACTAGCTATCATAATCAATGGGGCGTCAAGCATTATACCGTATATTTAAGAACAAAATATGCTAGAGTATTTTCTAATAGCTAGGAAAAGAGGGGTTAACCTTTATTTATAGAGTGTTTGCTCATCATAAGCCAATAGTTATTTGTTTTCTAAACCAATAAATATCAAGACTTTCTAATTCAATAAGTATTAGGATTTTTATTATTCAGTCACATCACTATTCTTTCAGACTATTACCAATTAATACAAATTCAAATTCCAACAGTTCTGTCTAGTATAATTAGTCCTAATTCACATCGAGAAGTCCTACTTTGAATAAAGCATCTATCTAGGCGATTCATATTTAGAACTCGAATTCGAATTTCATATAAAGTACTTTTTATCTCCCATTATTTGTATTCATTTTGTTTATTCTTTGTGTATAGATACTCATGTTATTTAATTGTCTCCCTCAATATTATCTATGCTACAGGGGTCACGGAAATACTAAGAGTAAAGTGAGAAGTACTGGAGTTGATTTTTCGTAGGATCACTCAATTGCATGATGCATATATATATATATATATATATATCAGTAATAAACAATTATTTTATCACCACACCAAATGTTTGGTACAATTCTTTTAGGCTCAACTAATCCCAATTGATGTCGGAATCAAGTCCTACTTTGGGGAATAATCTAAATTTGCCTAGGAAAATTTTTCTTTGAGCGTAAACCGCCTATGTAAGCCGATTGGGTGTTGATCAACACTTGAATCCGGAACCAATTGGAATCAAAAGAAAGATGACTTTAATATATATTAGCTAAGTGATCATCTAAAATAAAAATCCTATATAAAATTACACTCATCTAATAAAAGAATTTGAAAGAAAACACTAAATAAACAAACTAAAATAAACGAGAAATTCATAGACAATAGAATAATACAAATGGCTTCATGTTTATAGTGCAACAAAATTACTATTGACATGGTTTGAGTGATATATATTTTTATAAATGGTTATCATATTTTTTCATTAAGTGACTGAATACATGAACTATTTTTTCTATTCCACTTATCAAACAACTTTTATATGTATTAAGAAATAGAACATTTAATTAATTATGTTATTATATTTGTGACCTCATTTTAAATAATTTAATCAATTGATCTATAACTCAATTTTAGGCTAAACAAATTATGTCAAGTACGTTATAATCATGATTTTGGCAATTCAGAAAAACATATAAAAATATTAAGACGGGAAGAAAATAAGTTGTTTCTGTAATGTTGCGTTGTTATATTAGTTTGTGCACCACATACTCAGGGTTAGTTGAGGGTCCTTCGGGGTTCTCAGCACCGTATTTCATCCAGGGTGTAGACTCAAAGTGTGACAGTTGAATATGTCCTTGTTGGCCTTGTTATTAGTTGTATACTTTCATGATGGCCTTGTCGGTCTAACTTTTTACTTACTATTTTGAGTTCCTCGTTGGCCTTGTGGGTAGCAGAATATTTTGAGATTGGTCTTGCTGGCCTGGACTTATTTACTGATTATTAAGCTGATGGTGTTTCTGATTGTTATATTTAAAGACCTCGTCAATTTTGGATATCTAATAGGTTCAATAGAGAATACACTTGGTTTGAGGTGCTCTTGGCCTTTCAAGGCTTCGGGTGCCAGTCGCGCCCTATAGTTTAGGGTGTGAGAAGCAGAATGAGCAGGAGAAGAAGAAGAAAAAGAAGAAGAACGAGAAGGAGGAGGAGGAGCAGAAGGAGGAGAAGGAGAAGGAGAAGGAGAACGAGGAAGAGCAAGAGGAGAAGAGAAGAAGGAGAAGGAGAAAAGAAGAAGGAGGAAAAGGAGAAGAAGAAACAATGATCTGTTTTTAATACTAGAAATTTCAACAAATTTAATGTATTTGCTTATATTTATCTAGTACTAATTTAATATATCTGTGTATATATACATACTTAGAACAAGATGAAGTATGAGAAACTCAACGAGTATCAACCATATTTATTTATGTATCATGCAAATTTGTATATCAATCACAATAACTAAAAAAAGAAAGTCATACAAAAGACACACACACACAATGTATGTGTGTCTAGTGTTAATTTCATGTGTATATGTATAGATACATTCTTAAAATGAAGATGAAAAAGCAGCAGAAGAAAGAGAAACACAGATTTGTATCCAACATCAGAATTTTAACTGCGTGGAATCCCACGAAAATCAAAAGATCAAGATACATGAATGCTTGACATATAAATTTGAACACAAGTGGGATGTGGATGCTGCCGGTTGTCAACGAAGATACATGGATGTTGATACATAAATTTATGTATCAAGATCAAATTTATATATCAAGAATTCATGTTTTCTGGTATCATAAATAAATTTATGTATCAAGCACACACCCACCAATTAAATTCACACTTGCACCCATCGTTTACTCCACAACCACTATATCTAACAAAGCTTCATCGAAAAGCTTTAATCAATCACTTCTTCGTCATTTTCTTTAAATACCGATCTCACTATAAATCAATTGGTCATGGCTTCGTCAGTAAAGAGGAAGAAAAGGTGATAATAGAAAATAGAATGAGGAGCGAGAGGGAAGAGAGAAGGAAAAGAGGAAGAAGATCGAATAACATCATCAAAAAGAGCAGGATGAGGAGAGAGAGACGAGAGAAGGAGGAGGAATAGTAAAAGTATCATAAAAGCATTGGTATAGGAAGAAAAAAAGCGGTACGATTTGAGATTTTAAACAAATAGTGGAATGAGTTATAAATATGATATGTATCTTTAGATTATTATGTAATCTTTTCATTGTATGTTTGATTTTTAAATACTATTTTGAATTGTTTTTATAACATTAATATCATTGCATTCACATTATCTAGAATTAACACTATTTAGATCAATTATGTTGCTTGTGACCTCATTTTAAATAATTTAATCAATTGATCTAATAACTCAATTTTAGGCTAAACAAATAATGTCAAGTACGTTACAATCATGATTTTGTCGATTAAGAAAAACATATAAAAATACTAAGACAGGAAGAAAAAAAGTTGTAATCAAATTTGGGCTAATGGATTATACAAAAAAGTTTCCAACAATGGGAAAATGAATTTAAACAAAACTGCATAAGGCAATAATTGGAAGAAATAATGTGGTCTAATATAGTTATAATATTTGTTGAAACAAAAAGATTACAAAGACATTGAGAAGTCTTGCCTTGAGGCTGTCTAGAAAACAAAGACACCCATGTTTCTATATCATCATCATTACCAATTCATTATGTCATATCCAAATTAAAAACCTTAATTTTACCAAACAACAATATCATAGACAATGAAAAAAGTCAAAAATCTTTTATTTTGGGAGACAAACTGAATCATCAATCATATTTCATATTAATTTTACTAAAGACTATATCGAGTAAATGATATTTAGCAGCAATTAGTTAATGTTATTAGATTAATTGCTATTAAAATTATATTTGTAAGGATATTTATTAATAATAATTATATTTTAGTTTTCTTTGTACATACTCATAAAATTTGTAGTGACATTGGATTCAACAAAAATTAACTAACGCAGGTAAAATTTTTAATACTCTTTGTTAAAAAATATATTTATTACTGTTAAAATATTTATTATCTTAGAGTATTTAAAAATAAGATAAATTATCTATTTTAATACTAAAAATTAACCTAATGACGTAATAACTAGTTGCACTATATAATATTTAAAATCTAATATTCTTTAACTTAGCTTGGGAATAAAATTTATTTTACATTCACATTCTATAAAATTTAAACTCAATATAGAAGTATAACACCTTCTTCTCATAATACCATTTTGTAGATAATGATGATGTTGGAAATATAGCAAAATGCACTTCCAAATTTAAATGATAGTCAAGTACTCAATTTTACCTCTCTTTTTAGCATTTGTGAAACAAGAAAAGTTTAATCTATAATTACTAAAAGAAACATTATAATTAAGAAAAAATTTTCATAATCTCTTAGGATTATGATATTTGATTATGACCCCTCCTCTTTTCTCTCTTTTTGTTTTTTTATACCTTAAACCTTTGCTAGCCATTTCTCAAACATCACCAGTAAATTAATTACTGTGTAAACAAAAACTAATTAGTAAGTTTCGAAATTTTGTTCCATTAATTCACACATTAGTGATATGATTATATTTTGAAATTTAATTTATTTAACTTTTAAAATTAAATTAAATTAATTTAATATTTTAAAATTATAATTTAAATATTTTCATAGACTATAAGATTGGACTATGAATCTGATGGCTGTAAAACTTACAAACTTTAAATTTGGGCTCCCCTCTGCATCGAGGTTGTTGAAGTATTAGAAACGACATTATTTCAACCATCATGCATTTTCTTTTGTATCGCAACAGTTTCAATAAGCTATTATATATATTTAAAATTATTAATTGAAGGCAATTAAAGTGACAACGGTATTCTACCAATAGGTAATAAATCTAATAAGAACTTGATGTGAGCAAAATTTTGCATGTGACAAAAAGAAAAATAATATTTTAAATATCAATCCTTAATTAAACACCTCCCATGTGATAACATATATTATTAAGATCAAGATTGTGAAAAAACATAAGTCAAAAGTACAATTGAAAAGAATGTTTATCTGCTTACATTCTACACTCTTTTCTATTTATTATATAATATTTTTTTGATGTGAGATTTTCAACAACCTATAATAATGTCACTAATTATTCCAAAATCAACAGTCCCATAGATTTTGACGTTTAGAAATATAGTCCTTTAGTTTAACTAATAAGTCATGAAATAAATTCATACGGCTTTCTTCGTCTCAAAATATTTATTATTTTTATTAAAAATATTTATATTAAAATACTTGTTATTTTAGAAGTATAAAACAAAGTTAATTATTTTTTCCCACACTATTTAGTAATTATTCTTGATCCAAGTAAAATAATCAAATATTCCTTCTAATTAATAATTTTTTTAAAAAATGTGTAAATGAAAAAAATACAACTAAGTATTTTGAAGGGAGGAAACATATAAAAAAAATTATTTTAGCCATGAATTGATAATTTCTTAAAAGACGTGTGTAAATAAAAAAAAATTACAACTAAGATTTTTGAGAGGGAGAAACATATACATAGTTTATTATAGCCATGAATATTCCATGACGAGACATTAGAGTTCATCATAGAAATTAGTGGGAAAGTGATTTATTGAAAAGGAAATTGAATAGCATTAACTATTAGTGTTTTTAGTTTGTTGTACCAAATTACATGGTGTAGGCAACCTAGTATGCCAACCTAATACGTATGTATACATAAAATAGTGAACTTCAAATATCTAAAATTCATAAAACTTTATATTTTGAATCTCCAACCGATCGATATAGCTATTTATTAATTTTGAACCACTTGTCGGTTGCCACCTAACTCAAATAGCCCTATACTTGTCTATTACAAAATTATTTTACCATATAGAAATGGAGGGTTGTTGCTCAAAATCTTTGAATATCTTTCACTAAAATCTTTGTATTCCCCACAATGCGTGAAAGGTTTAAAAGTCTATTGTACCATATAGTACTAAATATGCAGGCCATAGCCAACTCTTCTATACTAGTACTATTTAATAATGGATTTTTGTTAGGTTACAAAAAAAGGGGTAGACTAGTGTTAGGCTAGTTAGTGATACTCCAACTCAATGTAATATGGTAAAAAAATTGCCTCTAGTTTGCCAATTCCAATGTGGTCTATTGGTCTTTGTAGTTTTTGGGAAAGTCAAATATGTTTATATATATAGGCAAAGAAAAACTTTAGAAAAAAAAAAAAAAACTAGTTAATAGACGAAACATTTAGTGTTTATATAGGATTCTAGAAAATGGTCGCACCTTAGAGCTATAAATTATAGGCAACCAACCTGAATAAATAAGCATATATATAATTAAAAGTAATTTCAATCTACATATACAATATAATTTTCTTATAACAGTATTCAACTGATGACCTTCCACACTATTATAAGCTAAACAACATTGTAAGTAACTTACAACCCTCTCCCTGTTCCCAAACAAGTTAAAGCCAAATTAATAACAAAAACAACCACATATTTAGTATATTCTTACAAAATCAAGTGTAGAGAGATTAGAGAGTATATAGATTGTAACATTACCTCAGAGGTGAGGTAAGGAATCTGCTTCCAATAGATTCTCGTCTCAAGATCAAAATAGTCTAAAAAAA
>JBDJHY010179743.1:0-12115 GCA_039654485.1 Withania somnifera
CGAACTATCCGTCCTAGCAAGTCATAAATGACTTGGGGCAACTACTGAAATGTTCTAAGATGTAAGACACTACATATTTATCATAAATGACCCTAAGGGTCATTACAGAGATCTTGTACTTCATTGACCCACTTGGTTTAATAGGGATGACATCTATAATGCATCTACACTAAATTATCACATCACCACTCAAAGAAGTAGTTGCGAGGTTGATATAGGTAGTTGATTAGAGGATGATCGATCCCTAATTCATAAGTTTAAGCCTTGAACCAAGAATTGAAGAAGTATAATTTGTCTATGTGAATTGAGGTCATGCGTGCGTGATCCCGGAATAGTCTTCTCTATTGATTACACTTATGCTTTTTCTTTCAAAGCATTCTTTAGTTTCTCACTGTTAAGGAGTAAAGTAGTTATAAAATCAAATCTTTTGCTTTGTTACATATAGTTGCATTGATATTTAGTTACTCCAAAGATTCATTCACTGTACTAATATCAAGTCCTTGATGGTTTGATTTCCGGCTCAAAAGATCTTCATATTACTTGTACAATCATGTACACTTGCTCGTACGTTTGGACATAACATTAACACAAGAATTTTTTTTCTTGTCCATAATAACAACTACGTCCACGTACACAGCTAGGGCGGCCTTTTCCAGCATGGTGTGCATACACCTCATTCACTTCAGGAAGTGGTGTAGACCAGTAGGTCGATTTTCATAAATTTTTATCAACAAATTATTATTTTCTCAGCCATAGAAGATGAGAAATTAGTTAAAAATACTTTGTAAAACCTTTCTCTCGATATTGTTGATACAAGAGCACATTTGAGGCACAAAAAGTGGAGAGAGTTTTTTCCCTCATTTCAACATCATTAATAGTTTCTCAACAAAATTTCAACTGAGATATAATTCTAAACATGGAAGAGTTATACTCATGAATAGACTTGTTATCTTGAAATCTCAGATTCAGCCAATCATATTGTGCTGCTGAGAGGATGACCATCTTCAAGTGGTTATATATTTCTTTCATGTCATCTCACAAAATAAATGAATCTTTAACAATAAGATATTCCACTTTCAAAATTTCATCAAGATGATGATGCAAGAATATCATGACCTTAACACGATTTTTGTTTTATGTTGTGTTTTTATTTTTAATGGCTTCTATGAGACCCATTGCATCTAAATGGATCTCATTATCCAATACCATAAAAGGTAGTTCTTGCCCCAACTCTGAAGAGAAATGAAATCAAGTTTCGTAAAATTGTTCTTAGTCATATTAAAGGGAAGAAAAATAATACCTAACTTTTGAATATTGAGACGGTAGAGTCTCGTGTCGATACGTATTATGAAAGAATAAAGTAAAGACAAGAATAATATTTAAGGGAGAGGAGAGAAGAGGAAAAAATATTATATCTCTTGTGAAGGATGATTTACAATAAAGAGAACCCCTCTGTTTTTAAAAAAATTTGCTTAATTTTTTTCCTAAGATAAACTTCTATTCTAACTTGGTAGAAACTTACAAAGATTTGTTAGACATTCACTATAAATTGATAGACATTTACAATATTTGAGTCTATTATTTATAACATTATTATTAATTGTTTTTATGTTGTTGGAAAAATGAGCTTTAGTGGCTACTTTGTTGCCACTAAAAGTAAGTGGCTATTGCAACGGCAAAGGTTGCTGCTAAAGATATAATTTGTTTTGTAGCGAATCAAGTCACTAGTAAAAGGTTGTTTATAGTGGCGGCCTCACTGAAATGGAGGGCTCGTGAGAATATTCATTTAGTTTGGTAGTGGTGGAAGTCGCCACAAACTTATATTTTTAGTGGTGACAATCATTGGCGTTGCAAATAGCTTTTAGCTATGGAGGTACAAGCTACGGCACGAAAGTCGCCACTGGAAACATATAGCGGCAATATTCCGACATTTTGTGGTGATTTCCGTCACCATCAAACTTCACATTACTTTGTAAAGTGTTTGTATCACTATTGAAATAGAGTTTCTTCAATCGTGACAAAGTGATGTTAAGACATAATTATCAATTGAATATACAAACATTCTAAATTGTTAAGACATGATTATCAATTTTTTAATGACAACAAAAATTATATTAGCAAAAGAATAAAAGATGGATAGAATTGTTAAGTGAATTTTGAAGCATTTTTATTGTTGAAAAAGTTAAATACACAAAGAGCAAAAATCAAGAATTTTTCATGCAAGTTCACGTGTTGAAATTTTTTGATATTTTGCCCATGTGTGGACAAGCTGTAAAACATTTTAATTGAGGCATTGCATTGTAACGTGCAAAATTAAGTATAAAGTTATAAGTTGCGGATACAAATAAAAAAAATATTAATAAAGAAGTTAAATGGAGTTGGTCGAGAATTGAGCGGATCATTAATAATAGTTCTAAAATTAAGAATAACAATGTAACAGAGGAGGGTAAAGTGACAGTTCTTCAAAAAGTAGGTGAACTGTCCCTTGATATAAATTTTAAAACAGTTTTCATATTGGTCTGTGATGCCCAAAAAAAGTCTCATTTAATATTGGACTCTAGTGTTTCATACTATCAATTAATAATTTTTTAATTACCCTATGGATGTGAGAATTAAAGCTCTCATTTTATTTTTTTTAATAAAAAATAAATAAAAATCATACAATTTGTGACTATTTGGCTTTGACGAGGACGAGCTCCTCCTGATACCAAAACTTTCTCTATCCTAGCAACATCTAAAAGGCAAATCATACGTCAATCTAATTATATATCGTAAGTGATGACATTTGATGAACAAGAAAGTCTGGGTGGTGTAGTTGGTTATCACGCTAATCTTACATACAAGAGGTCCCCGATTTGAACCCGGGTTCAGACATTTGTCTATTTTAGTTTTTGCGTTCTTCGTTTTCCCTTTAATTGTTTTCTTAATCGATATTCAGTAAATAGCATTTTACTTTTTCATGTTTGAGCTATCAATAATTTTTGTATCGGCGGAAGCGGCTTAGGACAGTATAGTTTGTCCTCTATCAGTTCAACTTTAGTTTTCACAATGTCTATTTTGATGTTCAAATGCGTCTATCTTTGACCTTAATTTTTTAATATATATTTTATGTATTTTAAATTATTAATTATTGTGACTTACAATACTTTTATGTTGTTTCTAAATATATGAATTTTATTTCATAAACCTTGAAGATCGCATGCCAAAATTTACGATCAACCTTAAGTTGTTTGACTTAAAAAAGTGAAGTCTGACAACTAATTTTGAATAAAAGGAGTATTTTGAAATCATATTTTTGCCACAAAAAGTGTAGGATGTGTTAAACCAAGTAATCAACTTGGTTCAAATACTTAGATTCGTCTTATGAATTCAATTTATATGTATAAGTGATTGCTATAAGAACTAATAAGAACTAATAATATCAAAATGGCTAAAATTATGGGCCCATTAATTTTAAATTTTGACTTCGTCTATGAATTTGAACACTCTTTTTTTCAAGCTAGTTAAATTCTATCTTTGCAACGCTATTGAAAAACACTGGAGAAAAAATGTGTTGAATTTAAGATTAATATTCTAATTTGCTTCCTTAATTAATCCAAAAGAGACCAACAATTACTTGACTAGGAATGAATACTTTTATTAAACAGATCACAACAACTTCGAACAGTGCACCTGCAAAACAAAGGCCTCAAGGTGGTCCTGGGGGTAATTCTCCGATGCTTAAGTTAGTATTAAGTTGAGAAAGAATTCCAAGAATATTTTAGAGTAGTAGTTTGAGCGTACATTTGCCTTTGATCCTTCTAGGATTTTATAGGTGTTTTTGGTAACCTTAATTGGTAGATGTTAGGATTCCGAAGTGATCTCCTACCATAACTCTACTTCTTAATTATGGTATAACAATCATACCATGATTCCTCAGCCATTAATAGTACTTATCCACTTATGGTAATTATCTAAATATAGTAATTGTAATATTAACACAATTAATAATATTTAATGACTCCTAATCTACTACTGTTATTCTACTGTAGTCCCCTCTTTGGGAGTCGAAGTGTGTTCTAACACCACTTGACTGAAATCTAAGAGTAGTGAAGAATTGTATGCCCCCGGGTCCTTCCCTGAGGTGATATATATAGCCAAGTGAATGAATTTTTGAATAATTCACCTCGACTATCTTGGCGAGGTCCCATGTGCCAATCACAAGTGTACCGGGATAGCTTTGTCGAGGTGAATTGTTTATCATTAGCTACGGGAAAGCCCAGTATGTGACAGAGGTGATTTGGCCGAAGTTGTCTCATCTGAGGTTGTCCGCTATGGTTACTAAGTGGGCTAATTATGTAGCTAGTCTTTGGGTCTCGTTTGATGGTTCACCTCAGCTATCTTATCGAGGTGAATCGTCAGTCACGTCAACCTTTTTCCTGATGTCAGGTTACACCAACTTGGGACGACCCGGGGTCGTTGTGACACTTAGGTTTCCCTTTGTTTTAAACAAACGGTATGGGAGGGATTTTTTTAATTTTTCCCGTCTTCTTTCCACGTGTCATGATATTCTACCTTTGGCTTACACGTGTCATAATCCTTTTCAAGGGGCGTCTTGTCTTACGCACATCCGCTTGGGAAATAGGTGACCTTTTTATTATACTTCCATTTTTTCACCTTTCTCTCTCCTTTTATTAAATAGGACTCTTGGAATTCTAACCCATATCTTCATATATCCCTTCTTTCTCCTTTGTACTTTTAGTTTGCCATTTTCCCATTTACTACTATTCTGTAGAACTCTCAACCTCACTTTGCCTTTCCTTGTTCTTCTACTACCAGTAAGTATGTCATCATCTTCAAGTCAATCTTATAGTTCTTCTTCTTTCCCTAAAATTTATAAGGCGGAGGTGTATCGTGTAGGTAGTGATACACCCAGCCTTCAAATTCTGAGTTCCTCTCTCCTGGCCTTTTAAAATTAGGATTTCATGGCTTCCAAGGTAGCAAGTAGTTTGATAGTGGATTTCTTTCTACCTTCCCTTAAAGGGTACCATGCCCCTCTGGTTTTGAGTTTACCCTGCCCTGTCCTAGCGATAGAGCTTTCTCCCCCCTATAGGGTTCTTCACTATGTATCATGAGTACATAGTTTCGGGGTTACGATTCCCCCTCTTCCCTCTCCTAGTTAATGTGTTAGGAGCTTTTAACATAAATCTTGCATAATAGACGTCTAACGCTATGCGTACAATTGTGGGCTTTACCCTTGCATGCTCCAAGATTGGGGTGGAGTCTACTACAAATTTGTTTAAAAGTTTTTTTACCGTAAAAGCCTTTGGTCCTTCCAAAGGGTGGTATTTTTTTAGCCCCCTTCATAGTTTTAGGATTATCCTTCCTTCCAAAATCTCTGATTGGAAGGGTAAATTTTTCTTTTTTAAGGTAGACTTATTTTTTCCACGGACCTGGAACTAGGGTAAAATAGGGAATGTCATCAACTGGGAATGTCAACCCCTTGTACCTCGAACTCGTCGATAGGATTCCCCCTCACTGCTGATAATTTACCGATATAGACTTGTACGAGGCAGGAATCAGTGCCTTTAACCCAGGTGCTGGGGTTAGCGAGGTGGTTCCTTAGAGGAGACCAGCGAGGGGACCCAAGGTAGATAGAAGTTTGCACCTCCAAAGTGAATTTGTTTTGCATTTCTTTATCTAAATTGGTTTTTTCCTTGTTCAGTGGTGCGTGTGAACCTGTTTCCAAAGAATAGACCTTACGGCTCATCCTCTAGGCCTCCTAGGAAGGCTAGGCCGGCTAAGGAGGACGTTCCTCCCTTGATTTGCTTAACTGAGGCGATCAACCTTGCTGAGCTGATTGCGGCTAGCCAGGAGGAGAGTCCGGTTGTTGAGCTGAGGCCGAAGAAACCAAGAGTTTCCCCCCAGGATCTTATTGAGGATATGTCCCTGAGTGACCTTAGCGAGGTATATATCCACTTATTCGCTTGTAGCTTTAGCTTTTTACCCGTTGTTGACTTTTTTTTCACCTCGCAAGTTCTATCCAAGACGGCGTCCTTTCTGGCTCAAAGAGTGGGCGACCCCAATGAGGTGTTCCACCATGAGAGGGCACGGCGGAGAGAGTTAGAGACTCATTTGAAGTCTTTCAAGGAGCGGAGAAAGGATGATAAAGAAAGAATAAAGGCAGTTGAAGAGAAAGCCAAGGCAGCCGAGCTGAGAATAATGGTTACTGAGGAGGGAGGCGGAGCTCTATTACTTGAAGACGAGCTTTGCCGATTGATAGGGGGAGTTTGCTGAGGTATTGTTCGAGAAGATAACAAAGACCACCATTTTTTTCAAGTACATCTCATATATGAGTAACTCATTGGTTGCCGCTACCAGGGCGGTGGTATTGGATGAGGTAGCCAGGGCATTCCCAGACCATCCTGTCCGAAGTAATCGATTCAGCTACAATGCAGAGGCCAAAGCTTGGGTGACTGAGGATCTGATCAAGGCCATGCTTAACCGCCCTGAGCTTCCACTGATCCATTATATTGCCCAGTGCTCCTCCCCCTTATCAGTAGAGGAATTCCGGGCTTGTGATGTGGATGCTGACCTTGACATCCGAGACTTCTTGATTATCAGGGCCAAGTCTCGTGTCAAGGAGTCAGAGCCTACCTCCGAGGTCTCTTTAAGCTCAACCGTTGAAGCCCCAGTCACCCTCTCTTTTGCTGAGCCGTTCGTAGAGATAGAGCCAATCTCGGTCGTTCCTCAGAGCAGAGACAATGTATAGTTTTAGGACTTTGCAATTTTCCTCTTTTTCCTTACTGTAAATACTTTAGCCTTGGGTATTTTATTAATAAAACCAGTTCTTAATTTATCCCGTACTATCTCATGTTTCTCATTATCCTGCTTTTAATTTTCATCAACTAATCCCTTATACAATTGAACAAGTGGAAAGGGAGAACTTGTTCCTGCGGAGGCTCCTCCATGAGAAGAATAATGAGCTCAGCAAATGAGACGAATTCAATAGGTATTTCCAGACCCGACTGTCTTATAATGTCGAGTTCCAAAGCTTGGCCAAAATTCTTAGAGCCCCTAATGATGAGGGGAAGAGGCTGAAGAGGTTGAATGGAGAGCTCTCTAGGGATAATGACGAGCTTTCCAGGAATCTTGAGGCCCGGCGGGGTGATATCCTCAAGCTGGTTGGCAGTACTGAGAAGAGTGTTGCCTACTGGAAGTCCAAGGTAACTCAGTGGCAGATGGACTTCAATCATTGCAAAGCCAAGATGGACCGACTTGGGGATCAACTAAGAGAATACGAGAAAGTAGTATTCTGGGAAAAAGGATTGCTTACCTTCGAAGAAGTGGAGGAGTGGGTCACCATGCTGACCATCATACTTGTCAACATCCTAGTGAGTACGGAGTGGCTTCTTCCTACTTCAAAAAGAATAAGGTCATTTTAGACAACGTCCTGTCCATGTACGAGGATGTGAAGAAGAGACCTTATCACTTTTGAGCCAACATGAGGGCCAATACGAGCCACGCGAGGCTTTCATCAGCAGTTACTTTCATTCTTCCATACAAAGGGAGAGAGGGCGATGTAGACCAGCTTGGCATAGGCATTAAGATATCAAGTGTTTGTAATTTATAATTGTAACCTTCTTTGCATAGGAATTATTTCCCTCGTAAATTTGTACATTTATGGTATTTTTACCTTATATTGAATAAAATTGTTATAATATTTTTGAATAAAATTAGTTTATTTGTAAATATTTAAGTACAATATATTGTTTGTGAATTTTCGGCACTTAGGCCAAAGTGAGCTTTTGTGAGAAATGTTAATTTATTTTGCGAGTTGTCGGTGCTGAATCGAGATCATTTATTGCAGTGTTTTCTGATCTGATTAGTCATTTTATGGCATTACCGAACCAAACTCCCGTGTCTGAGGTTGATTTAATTCAATTTGTCGAGTTCAGCCGAACTGAGCTTCTTATGCCTGAGGTCGGTTTTAATTTATAATTGTGGTGCTTTACCGAATCGAGCTCTCTTTTCTGAGGTTGATTTAATTTAATTTATGGTGTTCTACCAAACTGAGCTCTCATGTCTGAGGTCGATTTAATGTATAATTGCGGCGCTCTGTCGAATCGAGCTCTCATTCCGAGGTTGATTTAACTCAATTTGTAGAATTCTGCCAAACCGAATTCTCTGTCTGAGGTTGATTTAATGTATAATTATGGAACTCTTCAGAACCGAGCTCTCACTCCCTAGGTCAATTTAATTTAATATGCACCATTTTGACGAATCAAGCTCTCATGTCTGAGGTTGATTTAATGTATAATTTCGGCACTCTGCCGAATCGAGCTCCCATTCCAAGGTCAATTTACTTTTTTTATAAAGCTTTTGTAGGCTAGGATTCTTTCCATACTCAGTTAATAGCCATATGAATAGACAATCGAAAATATATTAAAAGAACTTAAGGATAACATTAATGCCCAAACGTTAGTCATAAGATACAGCATGTTATTGTTAGAACCTTCGTAAATTACTTAAATGCCAAGTGTAGGAAATTTTAGTTCTGTCTAGCCTTGCTAATTTGTAACTTCCTGCTTTCGAGGCTTCGACCACTACGTAGGGGCTTCCCAATTTGCTTCAAGTTTTCCTATTTTTTCAACTTGGCTGACTTTGTTTCGTCTCAAGACATACTAGCCTAGGCTTCTTTTTCACCCTGTCGTGTAGTATTTGGCCATGCCATATTTGTATCTAGCTTCAGAAATAGCCGTAATTTCTCTCTTCTCCTCCAGAAGGTTGAGGTTTATCCTTAGATCTTCTTCGTTATTCTGCTCAACTTCGTGTAGCGACCTTGGGCTTGGCACCCCTATCTTGGCCGGGATTACAAATTCATTTTCGTACGTGAGGGTGAACGGGGTTTCCCCATTAGGTGTTCTCAAGGTTTTTCTATATTCCCATAGGACATTGGATAGGTTTTCCACCCAATCACCCTTGGCTTTTTCTAGCTTTGTTTTTAAGCCTTACAGTAGTGTCCTATTTGTGACTTCGACCTGCCCGTAGCCACTGAGGTGAATTATTGAGAGAACTTCATCTAGTCACACCAGGATTTAAATGAGTCATCTTCGAATTTATTCTCATTGTTCAAGATGATTTTCTTTGGTATGCCAAATCGGCACACGATGTTCCTTCATACGAAGTTCAGGATTTTCTTTCCTGAAATTGTGGCTAAGGGTTCTGCCTCGACCCATTTTATGAAGTAGTCTATGGCTTCTACTAGAAACTTTACCCTTCCTGGGGCTTTGGGGAAAGGTCCTATAATGCCGATCCCCCATTGGGCGGGGGCCAAGTGCTTTGTACCAAGATCTATTGGCTTATGGAATTGACACTTTGGGCACTTTTGGATGAAGTCTTATGCCTCCTGGACCAAGGTGGGCCAGTAATATCCCCACCGTAGGATCTTTTTTTCCAATCCTCATGCCCCAAGGTAGTTGTAGCACAACCCTTCATGGATCTCGTGTATTAAGTAATTTGCTTGGTTGGGCCCTACGCACCTCAGCAAGGGCTGTAAGAAACAACTTTTATAAAGGACTTTGTTATCCAACACATACTTCGAGGCTCTGAGACAATGTCTCCTGGCTTCAGTAGGAATAGATGGCATTTCGCCTGAGGTGAGGTATTTTATGATCGGGGTCATCTAGTTGTCTCCCACCTCACCTACAATCGAGATACTGACCTCGTTGATACTTGGGTGGTGGATTTCCTCGATCAATAACCCCTTTTTTTCTCCCATCTTTGGAGGATGCCAGTTTGCTAAGTACATCAGCCCTTGTATTCTCTCCTCGTGGGATTTTGTCTATTTGAAAGTAGTCAAACTTCCCTAGCAGCCCCTTCACTACCTCTAGGTACTTTTTCAGCTGGCTTCTTTTATTTCAAAAGCGCCCTTTACTTGATTAACCATGATTTGGGAATCGTTGAATATTGAGATTGATTTTATTCTCATCTATAGGGATAGGCAGGAGACCTGCTATTAGTGCTTCATATTCTGCTGCATTGTTTGTGGTTTTAAAAGTGAACCGCAACGTGTATGATATCTTCGCTCCCTCAGGGGTTTTGAGCAAGATCCCAGCCCCACTGCTATCTTCATTGAAGGCCCTATCTACGTACATGACAAATGTGATTGGGGGTGTTTTGGGAGGGTCTGCTGCCTCCGAGGTGGAGTGATGTACCTCAACTAAGAAACCTGCTAGGGCTTGGACTTTTATGGCTATTCGGGGTAGAAAGTCAATTTCGTGCTCCCCGAGCTTGACTACCCACTTCATCAGCCGCCCTGATGCTTCTGTCTTTAATAGTATTTGCTTCATGGGCACATCGGTAAGCACACAGATGGGGTGTGCCTGGAAATAAGGGTAAAGTCGCCAAGCTATTGTTATTAGTGCTAGAACCATCTTTTCTGTAGGCAAGTATCTCACTTCAGCTCCATGTAGAGCTCGGCTGATGAAGTAGACTATTTTTTGAGTTACCTCTTCTTTCATGATAAAGACGACGCTGACAGCCTCATCGGCTGCTGCTAGGTAGAGGTACAAGGTTTCCCCTATCTTTGGCACAACTAGTTCGGGTAGCATCGACATGTGTTGTTTTAGGTCTTTAAAGGCCTTTTGACACTCCTCTATCCATTGGAAGTGTTTTGCATTCTTTAGGACGCAAAAGAAGGGAAGTTGCCTTTTTGCCGACTTGGATAGGAAGCGACTTAGTGCTGGTAAGCACCCTGCCAACTTCTGCACGTCTTTTAGGCACTTCGGAGACCTCATCTCCACCACTATTTTTACTTTAGAGGGGTTCACGGTTAATCCATTCTTGGATTATACATATCCTAGGGATTTTACCCAACTGACCCAAATTTATATTTTTTCGGGTTCATTTTCAGCCCGGTATGTCTTAGAAGCTGAAGGATTTCTTCTAGGTATTTTAAGCTCATCTCTAGGGTTTTCTATTAATGATGATGTCGTCTATATAGACCTCTACTATTTTTTCAACCAATTTTACGAATAACTTATCCACGAGCCTTTGGTAAGTGTCCCCTACATTTCTTATCCCAAAGGGCATCTTTTTATAAGCAAACGTTCCCCAATATGACATGAAGGCGGTCTTGGGGGTATCAACCTCTTCCATGAGCACCTGTTGGTAGCCTTTGTACAAATCTAGGAAACTTAGTAGTTCATATCCTGACACGGCCTCCACCTTTTGATCGATTACTGGTAAGGGATACCAATCCTTTGGACAATGCTTACTCAGCTCGGTGTAGTCGACGCACTTCTCCAACCTCTCCCCATTTCTTATTCCAATACCAAGTTGGCAATCCAGGTCGGGTACTTTACCTCAAAAAGAATGTCTAATGTCAGTAATTGCTTCGCCTCGGTGCGGATGACTTGGTTTCTCTCACGGGAAAACTTCCTTTTCTTTTGGTGTACCGATTTAACTTTTAGGTCCATATTTAACCTGTAGACCATGACTTTGGGTGACACTCCCTCATATCTCTGAGGGACCAGGCAAAGACGTCTTTGAATTCCTAGAATAATGTGATTATCCCTTGATGAAGGGCGGAGTTCTGAGATGAACCTACATTTACCGTTCTTTCAGGGAATCTCGGGTCTAAAGAGACCTTCAGTACTTCATCATCTGTTTCCCATGATGGGATGACATGAGACCTCTTATGAGGTCATAGTTGTGCATCCTGTAATTGTTATTTGTTTACCTCGGGTGCCTTCCTCTTGAGTGCAATCATCATACACTCACTCGATACCTGCTGGTCACCTCGAACTGATGCTATCCCATGTTCAGTAGGAAATTTCATCATGATGTGGTATGATAAGTAGACCGTCTTGGCTAGGATCAACTAATCTCTCCCTAAAAGGGCATTATAAGGAGATTTGGGCATTTACCATGCAAAATTCTACCATTAAGGTATTCAGGATTAGGTAAACTCCCATAGTTATCAGTAGCCAGATAGTCCCTTCAGGGACAACTTCTCATTGTGTAAATATCTGGAATGGTTGGCCTTTATCACAGACTACCTTGGTCTATCCTGAGTTGATCGAAGCACGCTGAGAAGGAGATGCTTACCACGGCACCATTATCTACGTACACT
>JBDJHY010179763.1:0-12114 GCA_039654485.1 Withania somnifera
GTAATGACTAATCGATTAGATATTGTCATAAGGATTGAACTTGAAACCATATTCCATGTGGGATTAACCCCAACCTTATTGAGTTCTATATTTGGATATCGACCATTTATGCTTCGTCTAGAGGTGTAATTTGAGTGTTATTAGAGGCATAAGGGGGTCTGAAAATAAAAATCATAAGATAGTTTGTACTTTAAATGTAATGGAAGTTGCATTTCTAAATCATGCTAAAAACTACATAGTTGATATCATAAAATAACTGAATATTTGGGTCATGAGTAAGATTGTATTACTGTGATATACTGTAAGCTGAATTTACATGGATCATACTGAAAATTTAGAGCTTATTTTGTGGGTTAGCTGAATGTTTTGAGTTATGAGTAGACAAAAACTGAAAATAAAAACTAAAACCAAAACAATATTTAAAAACCATCTAACTCGTCATGAGGAGTTATTGGGACAAACCCCTAGCTAAACTCATTAAAGAAACTGAACTAACAGATGAATAGAAAGTCTAAGAGACATGAAAAAATGGTCACTAGATAGATGAGGACTCACCACTTCCACAAATACTCAGAAGTTACCGAATGCTTGGTAATTGAATCCTTGTCCCTGCACACTGGAATCTACATGTGTGAATATGAGCACAAATGCAGTCAAATATCAAATATAACAATACATGAGTAAATATATAGATAATAAATATATAAATATGTATATAAGTTGTAAAAAAGTAAGACTTAGTATAAAGGGCCAGAACATGTGAAGCATCATGAAAACTGTAGTAAGTGTTATGAAATCATGAAAACTAAAAACATGCTGAAATACCTTGAGACTGAAATCATAGTGGGATACCATGAAAACTGGAGCATCAAATAAGATAGACACTCAACTATAAGGAGACACATTATAAATGTAATAATGTTTAATAGTTTAAAATGAGAGAAAATAGGGAGTTTCTTATAACTGACATACGTCATGTGAGCACATAACATCTAGCATTTAGCCCCAAACCTGTGAGTTTCCTTATACTTTTCCAAAGGTATAAAGACTACGTGTAACTGAATTTGATCGATCTTAAAAAGACTCTTGGGTAACCACTTGGGTAAACTGATATTAACCTATGTAGGCAAAACAGTTGGGGGAAATGATCCCCTTGGTCCTAAATACTCCTCCCAAATAAGACACATGTGTAATTTAGGCTCATAATAACTTGCAAATTTAAATTTGTAAAACTAACTTTATAATGGATTACTTGACATGATTACATGATTTTGTGAATATTATTCTGTTTCAAAGGTTTGCTAGTTAAAGACTTGAATTTCATATTATCATGATCTTGTAAACTCTTGACATGTAAAATAGTATATGAATCATATAAACTTGAACAATATGGATCATAAGGGTTTATAAACTTAAAGTTGGTTCACGACAATTATGTACATGTTCCTGTAAATAATGAAAATCATGTAAATCGTGATCAAAACACTAAGAATATACTAACGAACATAATTCATAAGAATGCATAAATTTAAAGTGTTTGAAAGTAGAACCCTAGTCCTAAACTTGAGAAATTTCATACTTCGAAAATATCTTTGGGCATGGGGAAGAAAAGGATCCACCATTGAATAATACTACATACCTGATTAAGAGTGATTCCTGATGAATTCGTGAGAATAAACGCTTGGGGTTGATGAGCCCTAGTTGACTTGGGTTAAACTCGCGTTCGTTTCCCTCATTTAATAACTTTCTTCTGATTTTTGAGTGTTATGTGAATAGAATGAAGAAATATCTTCTAAGTGTTGCTTTTATACTCCCCTAGGAAAAGCTAAAACGACGTAGTTTTTTCCATAGGGAATATTAGGAAATTACCCAAACACCCTTCATGATTTTAAATCAATTTTCCGGACTGAAAAGATCAAGGGCACGTCATCTAGGGCCTTGGTTTCTATAAGGGTACGTCGTGCCCTGGAATGGACGCTATAGGGCCGCATCACTCCCTTCCTAGTACTAGGTCAGGATGCTTCAGTAAATGTTCTTAACTTTCTACTCTGACCTCGAAATGAGGTGAGGTTTGAAGCATTGGAAACTAGACTCAAAGAAATTTCCGTGGATAGATTATGAGTCACATAACTCCTTATAAATTAGTATATATGATCGTTTGAAGTTGACCCATGCATGAAATAATATGAAAAACTACGACAGTAGAAAAGCTTTGAACTTAATTTTGTGCTAGGAGTTCCTTATGTCCTTGAATCATGTCAAATGCTAATTCCACACTTTATTAAGAATTTTATAATCTAGGATCAAGTGAAAATTCATAGGACCCGGACTTAAGCACGTACATAGAAAGGTTCAAATTTCAGCTCAAATTTTTGGGTGTTACAACAAATCACTTGGACTGGCATGAAATGAATCATGAAACATATACTGAAAACATAAATAATGACGCGAAAGTTGGGACGATGAGCGGAATCTTTTTATCAAATTGATATAAGGTAAGTAATACACTATTTACTATCTTATAAGAAAAGTTATGTAAGACTGACTACTCAAGTTGACTGATTGACTAACCATCTTTCGATGAAGCCTCTGTTGAATATTGACGAGTTGTTAGGACAAAATACTGAAAACTAAACTAACTCTAAATGCATCATCTTCAAAAAATTAAATGATGTTTGTATCAGGGGGAGTAGTTTGAAGTATAAAGAAAAATCATTATTGATGAGCTACACTCATTTTTCCTTAGCATAGAATTTATCTCAAATAATTTTTTTGGTGAGGTTTTAATGAGGCAACAATAATGCATATTATAGTATGTGTGCTCTTTTTGATTAATTTTTTTTCACAAGATATTTTTCTATTAAGATTCTAACGAAACACATTATATTTTATCAATTTATAGTTATCCAATAGAAAGTGTTATAAATAATATTATTATTTATCCAATGGAGAGCGTTATAAAAATATAACAGCGAGGATAGATATGAAAAAAGTATAATAAAAGTTAAATATGAATAATTTTTCACAGTAGAGCTTTTTCTTTTGAAATACCATTTCAAGAATGCAACACGATGTAGGTTCTCTAAAAAAGGATTCTAGTACTACGTGTTGGAACATAAACTTAAAAATAATCTATCATGTTAAATTATTAAAAAAAAAAATTAAATGTGTAAGCATATTTGGATCTACGAAATTAGTGAAATCCTTTAAATTTGCGATCAGAGGCAAAGCTAGGTGGGCGGACGGAGTTTTGAATCCTTCTCCGTTAAATTACATAATATATGTAAGTTCAAAAACTTGTATTTTATGTGTATATATCTTGTAATGCATTTCCTTGACATGGCCTTGAAGCGTATCTCAGTGATTAAGGGATTCAAATTTTCTCCAAGGTAGTCGGTGCAATGCAATTCTTTCCCATTGCAGTGAGTCTTCTATTTTTAGCTTTAGCATTTCCACATACTTTTATCATTTAATGATGTTATTGAGTACTAAACGTGTATCAATAATACTAGTAATTTAATCATTATACTCTTTTACTTAAGAAAAAAAATAATTTGGTGCACTAAAATTTTTACTATAGCGGGGATTCGAGAAGGATTGGACCAGAAAGATTTATTGGACGCGAAATTTACTTAATATATATATAAAAAATTATTTTCACGACTTGAACCTTTGACCTCCTAATCAAATTGACATTTTTCAAAGTAATACAGATTCGAAGGAGCACTAATTTAAAAGAAAAAAATAAAACTTTAAAATAAAGTAAAACACTGTAAAATGAAAAGAGAAAAGAGCACAAAGTATTAAAAAATTACTCAATGGAGCAGAGCAAAAGTAGAAAGAAAGGAGCATGGCAAGATTTTTTTTTTTTTTTTTTTTTTGGTTTCCCAAAACCCATGTCCAATAGTTCCGGTCTAGACTAATCTAGATTGGCACTGAAAGGCTCATTAAGGCGGTGGCATTTTTTACAAAAAAAAAAATTATTTTCAATTTCAAATTCAAATTCAAGACTTCTAGTTAAAGATATAACAATCTCACCATTACACCACAGTCTATGTTGGTGCCAAGAAATATATGCTTCATCCTCTGAAGTACACTCCAATAGCCACGAAGATTCTTATATGTGTGCACCTGCTGAATCTATTCTAGCAATTTGTGGTTCTAAATTGAAGATTACCAATATTTTTTTTTATTTTTTATTTATTATAAAAAATTTAAATAATTCTACAATTCACGTATCACTTGAATACTTAATACGAATCTTAAAAAAAGATGATCTACTAATATATATATAAAAAAAAAATCCATTGAAAAGCTTATGTTAAGGTCAATCCCCATCCGTGTCAGGACATAAATCGTTCACCAACAAAATCTTAAATACTAACAAAATTTAAATTATCAACCTTTAAATCTAAAGATCATACCTCAACTGGCTGTTGGCTGCTAAAATTTATTTATTATACACTTTAGGGAAATGATGTGCAGTTGTATCCCATAATGCATTCTTGCCTGCAACCCTACTTCATTAACTGTATGGTAAAATTGATGTCCTTTTGTATAGTGACAACAACATTAGATAAAAACAATTCGCTTTTTGGATTTCTTTCTTCCAAGAAAGTAACTTACCGACAATAAGATTTAGCTATAGACGTTTGGCCGGTAGAATATAAACTATTTCACTTAATTTGAATTTGCACTGTATTAAATATCATTTGGTATACAAAATAAAATGAAATATCTTATAATTAAATTTAATATTTATTTTATATTATTTTTTATTGATGATATTGCTATCATTTAAATTTATTGAATAGAAATTCATAAAATGATTTGGACCGCTGTATATTAAATTTAATATAGTTAAATTTTAAATTATTACAAATATAAATTTATTTCATGATTAATTTATATCATTAATTAAATATGATATAAATCTAATATCAAACTTAATTTTGAGATATTTCGTCTTATCCCTTCAACATGAGAATATTTTATACTATCTCTCATGTGATAAGTTAATTTAAAAATTATAATTTAGCGACTATAATTTCGAGATAATTTAGCTTACCTACCAAACAACACCTTAAAGTACTAAAATATTCTTTAGGAAGTGGGTTAAGATGATATTTGGCTTAACTTACAAGCTCCAAGTCTACCTATACATATTTTTAATTTATTTACATGTTTAATAAAAATCTAAAGTTTTTATAAATTAAATATTTTTAGGCTATAATGGTCAAAAGTCATAAGTATTCTTTTCTATCTTATGATTTTTTTAACTTATAAGCACTTTTAGTTTAACTAAGATTTTTACTACTTTATTTTTAATACATATTTTAAATTCTCACAATATTTTTCCCAAATTAGAACCCTTAACTTTGTTTATGTTTGTTCTATATCCATTGTTTTTCCTTTTTTAAAAGAATTCTTTTCTTTATAATCATTTATCAAAACTTTAAGATATTTAAGTTATTTGCAAAAATATAGATTATCAACCCCTTTTTTTACGGTTTAATATCAGTTTTAGTATTTCTATTTGAATATTTATCTACTTAATGTAAAACTAGTATCATCACTTAAAAAAAAATCTAACACTTAAATTTATTAGCTCTTTACAATTGACTAAATTCAAATAAACTTCTAATTCAAAACTTAAATTTAAAAATATGAAAATCTCAATCGTTATATCGCAACCTTTAATGACACAAAATAGTCAAAAAAAAAAAACCAAAAAGATACTATAAAAAAAAAAAAAAAACAAAGAAAAGGGGGTCGGGCTATTTAAATCAGTTACCATACTTTTATTTTTAACAATTAAAGTTTATTAGCCATTTACAATCAGCTAATCCAAATGGGCATATTAAACTCCTAACGACTTGTTCGGATGGTTGTTACCTATTGTGAAATATTATTTTATTAGTTTAAAAATAATATTTATTTTAAATTTTATTTAAACTTTTTTGTATCATAATATTAAAGCCTATATTATGTAATGACGAAGAACGCAAATTTTCTTATATAGCTATTGATTTTCAATTGGTTAGTATAATAAAATTTATATAATTTGAATATAAATATATTGACCAATAAATAAGAAAAGTTAGATATAAATACCTTTAGTATAAGTTATTGAAAAAAAAAAATTTTGAAATCTGACTAAACATTGAATTTGATCAAGTTCCGAACGAATAGTGTTTGTTTCACGCATCGAGTAGACTTAAAGTCTAACTTTAGATGACCTTTAATAAAAAAAAAATGCAAAAAAGAAAATGAGGATGGGGTGGAGGAGGGGAAGTGGGGACGACGAGGGTAAAAAAAGTTAGAAGCATATGGTGCACTAATTTGGTGCGTAATATAGTGATTGGTCAGTTAATCAATGTTAAACTCCTCAAGTTTAAGATGAGTAGGGCATACTAACCAGCTTATTTCTATGAAAAGTTATTTATCCAATTATTTGTAAATAAATGTTTATACTTTATCCAGTTTATTTAAATTTCAAACTTTATAAATAATTAAAAAGTTAACAAAGAATAGGATTAAGTAATAAATGGAAGTAGGAGTAGTAGGAGTTACATTTGACCTTTTTCCCTAATATAAATATATACTTCCTCCATTTTTCTTAGTTGCCATATTTCTTTTTTGAGAGTGAATTTTATTGATTTTTAAAATTAAATTAAATTAAATTAATTTAATATTTTAAAATTTAAAATTAAATTTAAATTAATTAGAGTTTTTACTTTTTTAAGTTTCATTAAATATATATTTTCAAATATTAATTAAAATTTATGTTATATGAATCTAAAATAATTATATCAATTAAAAATAAACTAAGGAAATAACTTTTAGATAATTTGTTATACCAGCTGCCTAGTAATCCCAATGGCCGCCTCCACTAAAAAGGGGAATGACACGCATGCCTACACACACACAAAAATAAAAGTAAGATGACAAATTAAGGGACAAATAAATTACATAGTTGACTAAGGATCACTCAGGTGAGGAAGTTGTAAGAAAAATAAATAAATAAAGTACGTTTCGTTATGATTGAAATTAAGGCTCAAGTCGAAACCCTTTTGAGGATGCTGACTGGACTGAGTAGGGAGGAATTCTTGAAACGAACTATATGCAGTAGTGTGAGAAATGGTATTGATTTTGGGCCTCTCCTTTTTCAAACTATATACTTGTAGGTTTCTTAGTATTAAATAATCGTGTACAATTTCTATGACGTTTAAAAATTCTTTTAATGTCATCACTGACAATTAAAAACATTGCATTACCTTCATTTCCTTGTGGAGCAAATGAAGTTGGATTTTGCCCGACAAAAAATAACTTATAATTGTTTATACTATTTCTCGTCTTTCTAAATATTGTACTACGAGATATGTCATAAGAAATATCATTAGAAGATTTCATATTGAACTTTGGCAAACAACTAGAAATGAAATTATTCTCCGCAACAATTTCTTCATACCAAAAAAGTGAAACTGTTAGTTTGTTGACAAACAATACTTTAATTTTTTTTAAAAAAATACATAAGAAAAAAAAATTAAATCATCAAAATAATTTTTTGTACTTGAGTTTATGTTGAAAATTGGCTGGCGTGTTTATAAAATTGATAAAATGACATAATGATTGGAACAGTAATTTTCGTAACTGTAAAAAGTACAGTTCGTTATTTATAATCACAGTATAGTTGTAAAAAGTGAGGTACAGTTATAAGTTATACTTCACGATTATAAATCGCGAAATACGAAGTACAACATACCTTGTGATTTATAATCACGAGGTATACTGTATTTCGTACCTCGCGATTTATAATTGTGAGATATACCATATTAAGTACCTTCAGAACAATAAATCCGTTAACAATTAAAAATACATCTCATAAATAATAATCATAAGGTGTCTAATTTTATTCCATCTTAACTAAGTTGTTTATTTTGATAATTTTTAATTTAAGGTGGGCCATTTTGATTAAGATTTTGGTGGTTACCCTAAAATATCTGACTTTTTTTAGGGGTGGATACAATGGACAGTTGTTTTAACATCGTATTTTGTTGGAACATCCTCTGATGTGGCCACGTTGATTTGATCCATAAGTTTGAATGAGTATTGTGATAGACAATATAATATTATTATTTAAAATATTTAATGATTTATTACGATTTTTTGTATTGACTATTACTATAACTATAACAAGTATAACTATTACAAGTATAACTTATAATTGTACCTCGCGATTATAAACTGCGAGGTACACTTTTTACAGATATATCGTGCTTATAAATCATGAGGTGCACTTTTTACCGTCGCGAGAATTACAGTTCCAATCATTATGTTACTTTATGAATTTTATAAATATGACAACGGATTTTCAACATAAACTCAAGTCCAAAAAAATATTTTTGCTGATTAATTTTTTTTTTTTGCTTTTCTTGTGTATTTTTTTAAAAAATATCGTATGTCACTAAAATTACAATTTCACTTCTTGGGAATGGAGAAATTATTGAGGAGAATAATTTCATTCATTATAGTTGTTTTCCAAAATGCAATATGAAGTTTTCTGTTGCTATTTCTTATGGAATAATTTGTAATACAATTTTTAGAAAGATCGGATTAGTAAAAACAATTATAAGTTATTTTTTGTCAGGCAAAATTCAGCTTTCTTTACTCCACAAGAAAATATAGTTTCTGCAATGTTTTTAATTGACAATGGTGACACATTGAAGGAATTTTTGAACGTTCCAGAAACTGTTCGTGATTATGTATTACTAAGAAATCTACAAGTATATATTGTGAAAAAGAAGAGGTAGCGCAGAATCAGGTACGAAATCAATACCATTTTTCACGCTGCTACATATAATCCTTCCCAGAGACTCCCCCTACGCAGTCCAGTCAATATCCTCAAATAAGTCTGATTGAGTCTTAGTTTCAACCACAACAACATGTAATTTATTTTTTATTTTTTATTTTTCTTAAGATTTTGGTGGTTACCCTAAAATATCTGACTTATTTTTTTAAGAGGTAGATTCGATGGTCAGTTGTTTCAATCGTTGCATTTTACTGAAACATCCTCTATGTTGACCACATTGATTTGAGCCTAAGTTTGAATGAGTACTATAACAAATAATATAGTATTATTTATTTAAAATATTTAATAATTTTTTACGATTTATTGTATTGACTATTACTAAAAAAATTAATATTATGCTATGGGATTACCTACCACCAATGTCCCCAGCCGTGGATTAGTGGATTATTATTTTGAGTCTTCCTAATATGGTAGAACTTCTTTGAATGTTTTCCAGTTTGGTTTGGACCTTAGTATAACGATAGTAACTAGTAATTTTTTAATTTTTTTTAGACAATATATATATATGTGTGTGTGTGTTGATTTGAGTACGATATTTTCACAACTGTTTGTATTGAAAGATTTATAATATTCAATAGGAGCTTACATATTAACACTGTTGCAAGCTGTGGACTGGATGACAATTTTTTTCAATTGCCCTAATTTGCTAGAACATCCTCAAATGTTCCTATATCTTCTCATTTTGGGGCTTCAGATTATTATCGGTGCACATAATATTTTAATATTAATTAATCTAATTGTGTTTATATTTATTGTATAATATAATTATTTTATTTGTTACAGAAATACAGTAACATATATAACCCACGAAGCTCCTGCTTGTCCACCCACAGACGATGATGTTGATGGTAGTGAAACTGATAAGGAGCCAGATGTCGTTTGTCGACTAATAGACCTTGGTGCTGACGTCCTAACTTATATCAATACTAATGCTACATATACTGATGAGGACTCAAATGCTGATGAATCTATATTTGACACAATTGCATTCCCTATCTCAAGAATCAAATGATGAAGTGATATTGCTTACATCACGATGACTTATGTCCATCAATATCTTTCATGGAGAAGTTGCTCAATAGTTAGAACCACCCACACTATAAGCAAGACTCAATCTCATGATATTAAAATTTCATATCTTGACTGTCTTTTGGAGGGTGGTAATGTATTTGTGGATACATATGACATTTGTAGTTCAGCATACCCTATGTAGCGTGGACCAGGAAATATTAAACCGTATTCAGCTGATGTTTATCTTGAGAAAGACATTCTTTTTCCTCACAAAAAAGCTACAAAGGCCCGTTAAACTCTTCTATTATTCTATTTTGAGGCACTACATTGTTGCCAGGTCCAATAAAAATAATGGCGAGTGACCTGTAAGAATCCACCATATCCCTTTAGAATTTTCACTTATTTTGAAAGATCTTAATTAGTGAAAAATAATCACATTCACTAGGGATCACTGCTGTGACATAGGCGTTAATAGAGAAGGGCATCTAAACTTGAACATCAATATGATTATGATTGTCCTCGTCAGTAGTTTGTCCGTAAATTCAAGGTAATATTATTTATTTGTTTGTAAAAGATATTATTTATTTACTTGTTGTTTGATATAATAAGTATTGTTCAAATTTTTTTAGGTTTGCATTAAATGACTACATTAATGTTATACAGAAAGCATATGGCATTCGTATCAGTAGAACAAAGGCATACCTTGGTCGCAAACGTGCCTTTGAAAAAGTATATGGTGATTGTATAAGTCATTCTGTGACTTGCTAGGACACTTGAAGTCATTGCAGGATCATAATGACAGCACAATCGTTGAATGACGGTGCGAGATAAGTACAGACAACCCTCAAAATATGTTCAAGTATGTATTCTGGTGTTTCATATCCAGTGTCGATGGATTTTGGTATTGTAGGCCCGTTATATCTATTGATGAAACTCACGTGTAGGAAAAATATGACATCAAGTTATTGACTATCGTTGGAGCAAACTCTAATGGCTCAATATTTCCCCTTTCTTTTGCAATTGCTATTTATGGGAGCTATGAAACCTGAAGCAGATTTCTGACTCACTCGCTTCTGCATGTTGTCAAGAACTTTTAAAGAGAAGCCTTTATATCTAACAGGCATAAGGACATAATCAAAAGCGTGAAAAATGACCCAAACTGGCGTCCTCTATTTGCCTAATGCCGCATATGCTTACAGCATTTGAAGGCAAACTTTAAGCAGACCTATATAAATGCGAATTTTAACAAACTTTTCTGGCAGAAAATATGGATTTTAACAAATTGCTCTGGAGCGCTACTAGTGCACACCAGGAAAAGAAATTCCTTATGTATATGAAACATATAAAAGGAATATGTATGCATGCATATGAGAAATTAAAGAGACTTGATCAACAATGGTGGATAGTTCACAAGGACGACGATAGACAGTGGGGCATGCTAACAACGAACATCTCCAAGTTATTTAACGAATTGCTGAATCAAGCCTGGAGTCTCCTATTTATAGCCATGGTTAGATTGATCTATATGCAGGTTGTCAAGATATTTGTGAAAATTTCAACTCAGGTAAGGCATTACTGATGAAAGGAGATACACGGATGCCGAATTCAAAAAGTACTTACAGTTATATCGGTTAAAGGCCCCTCTTCATAGTATCGTAAATTTTCACCAGTAAAGAGAGAAATTATGAGGCTAATACTTGTACTTAATATAGACGGGAAAAAATATGCATGTTGTAAATTTGATTGATAACACCTGCACATGTGGTAAGTGTTGGAGAATTTTAGAGTACGCAACACACTAGAAGGGGGGATTGAATAGTGTGTAGGAATTTAGAAACTTTTTGCGAAATTTGTGGAGCTATGAAGAAATCTATAATTAAATTAACACAAAGATTTATAGTACTTCGGTCTTGCCTACCTCCACTCCCTAAGTTCACCAACTTAGGTTTTTCCACTAACACAATTCAGTTTCTAGTTCAGTGAGAACTCTTACAACGATTTTTGATTTTTGGCTCAAGAACTACCCTTTACAATGGAGTTGGCCCCAACCTCCTACAATCACTTTCAAGAAAATTGAGAACTCTAATTCACTTTCTAGGTAAGTACGAACTTCATACAATAACCAAATACAAGAATAAGATCAATGGTACAAAAATTTAGATTACAAGAATAAGCATATGAACTTTGTACTCTTTCTTTGGTGATGAACACTTGAATTTAGGATAGAAATG
>JBDJHY010179793.1:0-12113 GCA_039654485.1 Withania somnifera
TTTATGTGATGTAGTTACAAGTGATCGTTCCCAGGTTCATGGATATAGAGTTTTCGGCAACAAGAGTCAGTAGTGGTAAGTCCTCCTTACTTCAGGGGCTCCAATAGTAGTAGTTTTACATGTATTAAGGGTCAGTTGGGGGCCTTGTCCCAGCATAGATGTTTCTTAAGTTAGAGGCTTTTGGGCAAATGTGTAGTATGACTATGGTAGCCCTTCGGGCTAGTGTTTTATATTCCACTAACTCTTCTATTTTCTTAAAATGAGTGAAGTACTTTTTAAGTCTAAAATTTATTGTCTAAATCTGAATGATGCTAGTGTATATAAGCCAAGGGGTTGGCTTGGGATCCTCCGGGGTTCCAAGTCCCTAGTCTCATATAGGGGGTAACCTTGGGGCATGATAAGTTGGCATCAAATCATAGGGTTTGAGTGTCCTTCGGTGTCCAAAAGCCGCGTTCAGTAGAGTCATTTAAATGGGTGTGAAGCGCGCCACACTTATAAGGGGAGGCTATAGAGCATTGAGGAAAAGTTTCCCTTTTTTTTCATACTCCATATTGTTTTACAGAATTTATCTTTATCTATATTACCAAATCATGCTTTATGGATTTTAGGGTATGCCCACACGTAAACTAGTCAGATGCCCACGACAAGCTAGGAATGAAAATCCTCGCGTCATGTTAGTACCCTCTTAGGATGATATTTTTAATATAGAGTTTCGTGATGCCATTATATTTTGGCTCAAGAGGTGAATGGTCTATTAAATCACCATTTATCATCTTCTGCTAATCCTCATGGTAAGCTAGGAAACCAGGGAAGAGGAAATGAGATAATAAGAGAGCCAAGCTATGGTACCCCTCTTGTAGAAATTGTGGTAAGTGCAATCTAGGTGAATACCTACAGGGGATGGTGTTCTGTTTTGTATGTCATAAGGCAGGTCATACGTTTAGGGATTTGCCCTCATCCAAGGGAGAAAATAGTAGTGGACAACACCTAAACCAATCCCTTTCATGGTCTAGTCAACCGGGTCAGAATATTCCCCCTGAAGTCAACACAGATATGTTTCTCGATTTATTATTGTCTACAAACAGATTCCCTAGACCCTTATTATGATATGGCTATAGGTAGTGTTAACTTGATCGAAAAAAAGGTGGAACAAAACAGTATTAAGGTGGACATAGTTTTGAGTAAGGTGTATCGGAAATCATGTGGTTATTAATAGAGTAGTGAGGTGATAGGATCTTAAGTGTTAACTGAGGTGAGATGAGTTTAGGTGTAAATTTCATGGGGGTATGTAACAGGATTTCTTGTTTAAGGTGACTTAGATTATGTTCGGGTTAGAAAAGTAGTTTATGATTATGGATTTTGCTTTTAGGAAGAATATGTATAGGATGGGAGCAAGATATAAAGGAAATTGGTGGTCTAGTATAGGCTTGATTGTTTCTTTTATAGGACCCTATATGTCAAGACCCGATTTCGCGGATCATGATGGCATCTACTATACCACCAGTAGGAGAACCAAACTCCGTAGTCCGAAGCCAAAGCGGAGGAAAACTACATTAAATGCAGAAGAATATTGAAATTCAAGATAAAAGTAATGAATTTGCGGAATTAATTTAAGAATGAAATAACCACACAAAATCCGGTATCAGTGTCAAACAAACCAATAAGTACAGAACGATAATACTGAAGTAAATACCATATGAAAGTGTCTTCGAAATACAATGGAGATCAAATAAATATAAGTCTGAAGAGAGCAGGAACAAGATGGATGCCAAACTCACCCTGGATTTCCGATATGAATAGAATCCGAATGAACAGCTGCCTGTCTATCACGAGCGGAAACCTGTACTCGAATTTGCACATGTGCAGGTGTATTATGAGTCTAAGTAGCCGAAGCAACCCATACCCAGTAGGCTTCGAGGGCCCACTGAGCACATAATAATAATAAAAACAGTAAATAGAGAGTATAAGAAGAAGGGTCACAGAAGCAAATAGGACAATAAAGTAAACTAGCAACTCAAGTACAAAACAAGTGTCACATAGACTGATAGTGCTAGCTAATCACATAACAAGATCGCAGGTAATAAAAGAGAACGTACCCGGTATCCTTGCAACAACATATGTGAAAATACACACAATAAATGGGAATTAAGAAAGATAAGGATAGAACATCGTCGGTATACCAGTAACCTCAAGTGAAAGGATAATTGAACGAATAAAAGTATAAAGAACTAATCCCATATAACATTAAACAACAAATAACTAACAAGGACAGCTATACAATAATATGAATAATAGACTAAAGCAATTAAATGTTGACAAGTCCCCCATAAGGAAGCTCAACGTACACACAAACATGCTCACCCATAGGCCCCCCCAATCCGACCTATGATCACAATGAAGAAAACAAGTGCAGAAAAGTAACAAACACATGATCTTCATTAGAACCTCACATCCAACTTTCAGAACCGCAATGAATCACAATTGGAAACTCATGCCCAACAACAGTGTTATCTCTCTAGCATTTAGTGCCTCATATAAGTAATATTCGCTAGACATATACGGCAAGTCAAGGCGTTCAATGCCGATGTATATGGTAGTATCACCTATGGCCCTCAGTAATCAATATCATCAAATTTCTACAATTGATAGTACCATGTGTGTCAAAAAGATGTACTCACTGTCGTATGACGATGGTCTCAAGTCCTAGCATTTAATAGCAAAAAGATACTATTATCGGTGCCAGTAGTTGAAGCCTAGACTTAAATAAGTGGAACAGTGTTATCGGGTGCTCGATATGATGTAGAGGATAATATCGTAAAAGATAATTACTTATATTATTATTATTATTAGTAAATTATCCTCATTTATTTCTTTATGCTGCTATGAAATTTATCATCAAATCATCCGCTAGACATTTTGGCTCATAAATCATGTGGTGATACTACCCAGCCCTAATGCACTATCATCGGAGCCTTAGGCTCGGCCTCTTGTTTCATGAATGCATAAAATATCAAAAAACACATATATATATCACTGGAAATCATGAAATATCCACATCCTATGCCCTGCATAGGTATCTCTAATCAATTGCAAAGTCTCGGCCCCATATAACTCGGGTGCCAAAATATCAATATCAATAAGGAACAGACGAAAGAACGATAAGAGGGTACTATAAAACCTATCTAACCAACCCAAGGATGTTATTTTATACATTTATTAAAGCTATAGGCCCAGAGATAGCCCCACGGAGCCTACCTGGCATCCGACGATAAAGCTTTGCAAAAATTACGAATCTTACTCCAAATGTTATCAAATGGTCTCTGAATGATCTCAAACTTGCATCAATGAATTCTATATATCAATACAAGTTTAACGATGTAATTTATGCTAAGTTCCAGACTGGGCCCAAAATTGGGCCTAAAACGGGCTTGCAGGGCACGCTAGCCGAAACCGCAAACAAATTTCATTATAGGGTTCCCAATGTTATTAAGAACCTGTGCTAAAAAATTGAGCACAATTCGAGTACGGAAAGGGTTTCAAATCAACCCGGATAGATTGTGCCCTAAAGGAATCAAATATTTAATCTTTACGGATTTAATGTTGGAATTCCGGTGCATAAGTGATACTAAAAGCAATGTGTATTCAATTATCGAAGAATTACTCAAAAATAAATGAATTATGGGTTGGTTTCACCAATTTCTACTTTTGGTGCCATTAATGGTGGAACTAAGAATATAAGGAAGAAAAGGAATAAAATGTAGAACACTTACCAACAATCATGTGGAAATTAAAGGACGATGTTGAGAGGATTTTCCTAGCCACGGAATGGTGTTTGGGAGAAGTTTTTCACTCAAAAATGGCTTGGAATAAAGTGGGTTTATAAAAATAAGAAGTTGGGTTTGTGAAGGGTTTAAATACTGTTTTTTCGTCACTTTTATAAGTGATCACGTTGTGACCTTATCATGATGGGATTCAATCACATCGTGATCACTATCGTGATGGAATTACGGTGAAACAGTGGCTCATCACGATAAGCATCACGTTGTGATGTTAATCGTTATCGTGATAGCCATTCTGCTGCAGGTTTTCAAAAACTTTAAATGGGATCTCGAAATTGAAATGGAGTCCAAATTTGACAAACATTATATGTTTTGAGTAGAAAACATATTTCGGACTTAACGGAATCAATGAAAATGACATAGGATGTCGTTTGAGTGAAATACACCCCCTACTAAGCCTTAACCAAACTATAAAATTTCTAGCTTCTCACAAAATGACTTTCCGAAAATTACACCAACACCTTGCCTAGCCTAAAATCATTATTTTGAAGCTGTTGGAAGCGTCAGAATTCCTATCCGACCCTTCGAACATCAAATTACCACTCAAGCTCCACTTTAGGCTTCATACTTAACTAAAATCCATAATTTTACATAGTTTTCAAAAAAAAAAACCTCCAAAACACAACCTTAGGGTCAGTCATGACTTTGTTTGGTATTTTGGAGCTAACAGAACTGTCAGAATTAAATTTTAAGCTCGTCTTGAAGAAAGTTGACTTTGGTTAATGAGTACTTAGTTTAAGGCTCTAAATAGAGGATTTGAGATATTTCTTAATCGAGTCACTAGGGATCTGAACTTTCGGTCCCAGTAGGTCATAAATAACTTGGGGCAACTACTGAAATGCTCTAGAATTCAAAACGTCTCGTATTTATCATAAATAACCATGAGGATCATTACAACATCCACTAGTAAAAGGAATTTCGTCCCCGAAAGTCAAGTATAAGCAAGGAACAGATGGGAGAAGGATGTACCTGATGCCTCAAACAGCTGTGGATACTGCTTATGCATCTCACTCTCGATCTCCCATGGAGCTTCCTCGATAGAACAGTTACTCCACTGCACCTTAACCATTGGAATCTCCCTGTACCTCATTTTCTCACTTCCTTAGCCAAAATCTTCACTGGCTCCTCAACAAAGGATAGATTCTCATCCAACTGTACTGAATCCTTGTGAATAACGTGTGACTCATTGGGAATATACCACCGCAACATAGAAACATGGAATACCGGATGCACAGCTGACAGCATTGGAGGTAGTGCCAACCTATAAGCAACATCACCAACCCTCTCCAAAATCTCATAAGGCTCGATATACTTGGGACTAAGCTTCACACGCTGACAAAACCTCATCACACCACACATAGGCGATACTCACAAGAACACCTTATCACTAACTCCAAACTCCAAGGTATAAAGCCTACGGTCAGCATAGCTCTTTTGCCTACTTTGGGATGCTCTCAGCATATCTTGAATCAATTGAACCTGATCCAATAAATCACACAACAAGTCTATAGAATGGACTCTGGCCTCAAAACCATCAAACCAACCAATAGGTGATCTACAACACCGACTATAAAATGCCTCAAATGGCACCATCTCAATGCTGGAGTGATAACTATTATTATAAGCGAACTCCGCCAAAGGTAGGTGTTGATCCCAAGCACCACCAAAATCTATCTCACAAGCTCTCAACATATCCTCTAACACCCGGATAGTTCGATCAGACTATCCATTAGTCTGTGGATGAAAAGTTGTGCTCAGATGCACCTCGGTACCCAAATCTCACTGAACTGCCCGCCAAAACTATGAAATAAACTGGTGTCTCTATCAGAAATGATAGATACAGGAACACCATGCAATCTAACCACCTCACGTATGTAGATTTGAGCCAGACACTCAACATTATAGGAGGAATGAGTAGGAATGAAGTGCACTGACTTGGTCTGCCAGTCTACAATGACCCAAACTGTATCAAAACCTCTGCTAGTACATGGCAACCTAGAAACAAAATCCATAGTCACCCGCTCCTATTTCCAAGACGGGATAGGAAGTCTTTGCATTAAACCACCTAGTCTTTGATGCTCATACTTAACCTGTTGATAGTTTAAATACTTATAAAACACTCAGCAGTGTCTTTCTTTATTCCACTCCACCAATACAACTGTTGTAGGTCACGATACATCTTGGCAGCACTAGGATGAATAGAATACCTAGAACTGTGAGCCTCTTACAAAATTAACTACCTCAAATCACCAACCTGAGGTACACAAATGCGACCATCGAACCAAAGCGTACCAACTGAATCAATAGAAACTCGACCAGCCTCTTTGGATAACACCTTCCCACAGAGTGTAACCAACCGCTTATCCTCAAACTGACACTCTCGAATCTGGTCTATCAAGGAAGACTTGGCCTCAATATATGTCAATATTCACCTGGGGTCTGAAAGATCAAGCCTAACCAACCGATTAGCCAACGACTGGACCTCTACTGCTAATGGCCTCTTGAAAACTGAAAAGGCTGCTAGGCTACCCACACTGACCGCCTTCCGACTCAAGGAATCTGCCATTACGTTTGCCTTGCCCGGATGATATAAAATAGAGATATCATAGTTTTTTAGTAACTCGATCCATGTTCACTACCTGGAATTCAACTCTTTTTGATTTATAATATACTAAAGACTGCGATGGTCAGTAAAGATCTCATACTGAACCCCATACAGATAATGCCTCCAAATCTTAAGCGCAAACACTACAGCTGCCAACTTTAAATTGTGAGTGGGGTAGTTACGCTCATGCACCTTCAACTGCCTTGAAGCATTTGTAATGACTCGACCCTACTGCATCAAAACACACCCTAAATCGATACCAGAAGCATCACAATACACGGAGAATCCCTGAACCTCCACTGGCATGTCAAAACTGGCGCTGAAGTCAACAAGTCTTTGAGCTTAGCGAAGCTCAACTCACAATCCTTAGACCATTGAAAGGCAACATCCTTCCTCTTCAACTTAGACAAAGGTGTAGAAATGGAAGAGAACCCCTCAACAAAATATCGATAGTATCTGGCCAAACCTAAAAACTACGAATGTCAGAAACAGAAGTCAGTCTTGGCCAATCTCTTACAGCCTGAATCTTTACTGGATCAACTTTTATTCCATCCTTAGACACTACATGTCCCAAAAATGCAACGAAATCTAATAAAAACTCACACTTTGAGAACTTAGCATACATCTTATGTTCCTGTAGTGTTTGAAGAATCAATCTCAAGTATTTCTCGTGATCTGACTTACTCTGTGGATACACCATTATATCATCTATAAACACAATCACAAATAAGTCCAAGTAGGGCTTAAGCACCCTATCCATCAAATCCATAAACACTGCTGGGGAATTAGTCACCTAAAGGACATAACCAAAAACTCATAGCGACCATAACGGGTCCTGAAAGCTATCTTAGGAATATCCTCTGTGCAAATACGCAACTGATGATAACCAGACCTCAAATCAATTTTAGAGAACACTGTCGCTCCCTAGAGCTGGTCAAATAGGTCATCAATCCTCAATATGGGATATTTTTTTCTCACAGTAACTTTATTCAACTACCAATAATCGATACACATTCTCATTGTGCCATCCTTCTTTTTCACAAAAAGAACTGGTGCACCCCAAGGTGACACACTCCTGAAGCTGAACCTTCAGCTCCCTTAACTCAACAGGATCCATACGATAAAGAGCAATAGAAATGGGCTTAGTGCCCGACTAAAAGTCAATGGAAAAACCAATATCACACTCTGGTGGTAGTCCTGGTAGGTCGGTCGAAAATACATCAAAAAAATTCAGAAATAATAGAGACAGACTCAAGAGTAGGGGTATCAACCTGTATATCATGAACATAGGCTAAATATGCCAAACACCCCCTCCCTACTAGTCTCCTAACCTGAAGGCATGAAATAAAACTTATCGGTGCACAGCTATTAGAGCCCTGCAACACCACCAGCGATAAACCTGGTAATGCTAAAGTAACAGTCTTGGCATAAGAATCCAAAACTGCTTGATGTGGAGATAACCAATCCATACCCAGTATGATATCAAAATCTACCATATCTAGGAACATCAAAGCAGTCTATGTGTCTAACCCGCCAACAAAAATCAAACAAGATTTGATCATTCGATCCACTACTAAAGAATCCCCTACTGGGGAGAAACATACATAGACACAGACATTAAATCACTGGGAAACCCTAAACTGGGTGCAAAATTAGACGATACATATGAACATGTAGACCTAGGGTCAAATAAAGTTAACGCAGGTATAGAAAACACAAATATCACACCTATAATAACAGCATCGGATGCCTCGGCCTCTGGTCGAGCAGGTACAACATAAAATTGGCAACTCTAATCGAGCAGGTACAGTATAAAGTTGGCAATCACCACCCTGTCTACCACCACCGTGACCACCAGTCCTACCGCACTGGCCACCACCTCTTTGACCACCATATGCCCCACCTCTAGTTGGTGGAGGCACTGCTCTCACTGGTTGTGCAGCTATTGGAGCAGGCCGAATAGCTTCCTTTTGAGGACAAAACCTCACATAATGGCCAGCAAGGCCACACTCACAACATGGCCCAGATGGCCTACCCTGTCGAGCTCCTCTACCAGAACTCGTATGTATATTTTGTTGTGATGAACTAGCACCTCTGTAAGGCTGTTGAGGGGCTGGAGATGACACCTGTAGTGATGCCTGCATTGGCCTACTAGACTATCCCTGTGGCTGATAAAACTGACCACGACCCCCTGAACGGGACCCACTATGTCGTTGCCTCTTCATGTTGTGCTGACGGGACTTACAATAGAGGGCTTCCATAGAGCTAGCATGATCGACTACAGCCTGGAAGGGATGACCATTAGAAACCAATAAGGCCACCGCCTTGCGGAGCCTATCTCTCAGTCCATGAGCAAATATTTGGACTCTCTCCACCTCTATAGGCATAAACTCTACCCCATATACTAATAGCTGGTGGAATTTGGCCTCATACTCGGCCACAGATATAGCTCCCTGCTCTAATTTCTAGAAATCCTCTCTCAGGCGCTCTCTCTTAGCCCTAGAAATGAACTTCTTCATGAATACCTCATAGAACTCATCCCAAGTCGTCTTTGATGAACCTGCGGGTCTGCATACCAAGAATGCCCTCCACTACTGCTTTGCCTCACCACACATCTGATAGGTGGTGAATGCTACTCCATAGGTTTTTAGTACTCCCATATTAGTCAACCTCTCATCGCAGTCCTCCCCCAGTGCTCCAATGAATCTAGGGGAATCTAATCTCAGAAACCAAGTCAGGAGCTTCTTCTCTATGTCGGACATAGCTGAATTCTGCTCCATAGAAGGAGCGACAGTAGGCACTGGCAAAACCTGAACCGGGGTAGAAGCAACTTTTGGTACAACTTATGGTGTTGTCTGCACTATAGGTTGTGTTACCGGGACAGCTGGTTGTGTCCCATCTATCGGAGGGCCTCCCAAAGCACTAAGAAACTTCCAGAACACACTGTGAATGCCAGGAGATGGTGTTGTTTGTACCGTAGCTGGTACTGCAACAGGTGCTATAGGAACTGGTAGGACTTCTGTAGTAGTAGCTGGAATAGGCACTTCAGCTAGTGCCTCTGCCGTCTAGTTAGCTGCGGCAGAACATGTGTATTGCATCTGTAAAAGAGTGAGAACCATGAATGAGAATTTCAAGAAACTTCCAAGGATATACGTACGATACAAGATTCAAAAGAATGAGTAATTTTCCTAAATATCACTATATCCTCTTAAAAATAAGCCACAAACGTCTCCGTGCCGATCCGTAGGACTCTACTAGACATTGGTTCAGTACACTGACACCGATGAACCTAAGCTCTGATACAAATTTGTCACGACCTAATTTTGCGGATCATGATGGTACCTACTATACCTCCAGTAAGTGAACTAAACTTGGTAGTCCGAAAAAGAGGACTACTATATTTAATACAGAAAATTATCAAAAGTCAAAATAAAATAATAGCTTTTCAGAATTAATTAGGAGAGAAACTACCCTAAATCTTAAATCAGTGTCAAACGAACCACTAAGTACAAAATCATAAAACTGAAGGAAATACAGTATAAAAAATATCTCCAAAATACAATGGAGATCAATAAAACATAAATCTAAAGAGAAGCAGGATCAATTTGGATGCAAAGATCACCCTGAATCTCCGATGTGAATAGAATTCGAACGAACAGCAATCCGTGTATCACAAACAGAAACCTGTACTCAGATCTGCACAAGGGCAAGTGTAGTATGAGTAAAAGCCGTCGAAGCAACCCGTACTCAGTAGGCTTTGAGGGCCCACTGAGCGCATAACAATAATAAATGAAATAAAAATAGAGTACAAGAAGAAGGGTCACAAAAGCAAATAGAACAATACAGGAAAACTAGCAACTCTAGTACAAAACAAGTATCACATAGACTAATAGTGCTAGCTAATCACGTAGCAAGATCACAAGAAATGAAGAACAATGTACCCGGTATCCTTGCAACAACATATGTAAAAATATATGCAATAAATAGGAATCAAGAAAGATAAGGATAGAATACGGTTGGTATACCGATAACCTCAAGTGAAAGGATAATTGAACGAACAGAAGTAATAAGCACTAATCCCACATAACATGAAGTAGCAAGTAACTAACAATGAAAGATAAGCAGTAATATCAATAATAAGTAGAACAATTAAATGTTGACAAGTCCCCCATAAGAAACGCAGCATACACAAGAACATGCTTACCCATAGGCCCCCCATCCGACCTATGAGCACACTGAAAAAAACAAGTTTAGAAAAGTAAAAAATACATGATCTTCATAGAACCTCACATCCCACTTTCAGAACCACAATGAATCACAATCGGCACCTCGGGCCCTGCAATAGTATTATCCCACCAGCATTTAGTGCCTCATATCAGTGTTATCCCATCGGCATGCAGTGCCTCATATCAATTATATCATATCAGTAATATCCACTAGTCGTACTCGATAAATCAAAGCGTTCAATGGCAAAGTATATGTATGTGTGGTAGTATTACCTATGGTCATCAACAATCATTATCACCTTGTCTCCACAACCACCAGTATGTGTGTGTCAAAAAGTTGTACTCACTGCCGTACGACAATGGTCTTAAGTCCTAGCAATGTACTCGCTACCGAACGGAGTCGGTCTCGAGTCCTAGTATTTTGTAGTAAAAATAGATATATATGTAAGTCTTGGTGCCAGGAGGTAAAGCCTGGACTAAACAAGTAAAAACAGTATTACCGGGTGCTCGATACCATTAGTCCAGTAAAAGAAAGTTACTTATACTATTATTAATGTGTTCTCATTTAGATCTTTATACTACCATGAAAATCTATCATCAAATCATCCTCTATGGATCTTTATCATCCATTTATCCGCTAGCTATCAAGGCTCAAAATCAGAAGGTGATACTACCCAACCCCAATGCACTCTCATCAGAGCCTTAGGCTCGATCTCTCTGTGTCATGAATGCACAGCATATCAACAACACATAAGTATATCCACCTATATAATCATGAGATATCCACATCCTATGTCCTGCACAGGTATTTATAATCCCATACGAAGTCTCGACCCCATATCACTCCGGTGCCAACATATCAATATTAATATAGAACGGATGAAAGAATGGTACTGGGGTGCTATACGACCTAGCTACCCAACCCAAGCATGCTTTAAGTACAATTATTAAAGCAATAAACCCAAATATAGCCCCACGGAGCCTACTTATCATCCGACGATAAAGCTTTGCAATTTCACAAATCGTACTCCGACTGATATCAAACATGCTCCAAACAATCTAAAACTTGCTCTAATGAATTCTATATATTAATATGAGTCTAACAGTATACTTTATGCTAAGTTCTGGACTGGGCCTAAAATTAAGCCTAAAATGGGCTTGCGGGGCCCATTTACCAAAACAGCAAACAAACTTTACCACGGGATTCCTAACGCTGCCAAAAACCTGTGCTCTAAAATTAAGCACAATGCGAACGCAGGAAGGGATTCAAACCATCCTGGACAGATATGATCTAAACGGGGTTAAAGTTTCAATCTTTATGATTATAATGATGGAATTATGAAGAATTAATGATCTTAGGAGAAATGTATATCCAATTGATGAAGAATTATACAAAAATAATTGAGTTATGGAATGATTTCGTCAACTTCATATTTCAAGCCA
>JBDJHY010179803.1:0-12113 GCA_039654485.1 Withania somnifera
TACTCATTAGTTTTTATTTTTATATATTCTTATATGTAAATATTATTAATATTTTTTGTGTATTCATACTAATTTTAAATTTAAAGTACATAAATATATATTTTTATTAATTAAACGTGTTTAATTTTATTTTCTTGCAAAACGAAATCACTATTCACAATAGGTCGGATCGGACATTATTCATATGGGTTGGGCCGGTTCGGATCTAGCATTTTAGATCAGATTGGAACGACCCATTTGAAATCGACCTGGAATAGTACCGACCGGGACCATACCGGAACCCGGCCGGTCCCAGGACCATTTGGTCCGGACAGGATCGGACCAGCCCCGGATGCCACCCATAATTTTATCATTCGTCAAGGGTTACATAATGGTATTGAGTTTCTTAAGAGTTGTGGTATCACTATTCTAATCAAATCATTCGAGAAGAGCAAATGTTGTAGTTGATGCCGTGAGTCCGATATATATGTATGTGTGGTGTTTTATTTAAATTGTCATAGGTGTTTTATTTTGACATAGGTGTTTTATTTTGACACTCGAGTTAAAGCTATATTTTAATTGCGTATTTCAATTTTTAATGAAGTATTTTAATTAGATACTTTTAGTATATATGGTTATATATATAAAAAAATTAGATATTTTCGATTTAAATTTTGAATCTTTTTGTGTGTGTTCTCATTCATCTATCAGGTTGTAAAGTAAGCCAAAAAAACATCTTTTTGTTTAGTTATATACGCTCTCTCAATAGATTGTAAAAGCTTAGACATTTTCTACTTACGGTTGATATCTATAATTAAAGGATATAATATATTATATGCAATTAACTTAACTATCTAATAAATGAATGGTAACAAGATTTTCTTAAAAAAATAAAAAATGTCTAATTGGATACTTTATTAGGAGTAAAGGTATTCAATTGAAACATATGTTAATTTGTGTATCAAAATAAAATATCATGCTAACTTTAAGAGTATATTAGGTAAAGGCTTTCGAAGGTTTTACGACAGTAATGGAGGAAAGTTCCCAAGATACGAGATACCCCTAAAGTAGGCTATGGAGAAATAAAGTCACATTGAAGGAGGTTTGGTTCGATCGCTCTCACAAGGAAGAGCATCGAGGAGTTTTTGCATCGATGGGTAGAGAGTGACGTGAAAGAAAAGGTACATAGAACAAGGGGAACCAACATTATACCAAAGTGAAAATCTCCTACTACGATATACGATATTCAACTGAAGCACTCATTCTATAAAGTCAAGACTAGACACAAAGATGAAAAGGATCAAGAACGAAGACTATATATCAATCAACACTCCTAATCGTTTCAACATGCACCTAACTTATAAGGTGAACCTTAAGGGGATTGATACACAAACAACCACACCTATCGAACACGCATCAACAAGGCTTTGTCAAGCACTGAATTCTCAAAAGAGAGATCTCAAAATTTAACGCCATCTACTTAGAAAACCCAAATGACACCTATTTATAGCGTAAGGCTAGCTATTACAAATTTAGTCCAAAAATATCATTTAAAAGGTTAGCAAAGGAGCCATTTCTTCGAAGTGGAAACTCTGGATAAGGGGATTGAGAGGAGGAAGAGTCATCCCCTTAATCAATCAGCAATATTGGGCTCCATTCTTCGTCAAATAAATTTATCTTTTTCCAAGTTAAAATTCACATATGGTATTGATCCCATTGAAGCTTGAAAAGGACCTTCAATGTCAGTTCATGACTTTCCATGTTGCATATAGCTTCAAGAGTTTTGAGAGAGCTGACCAATATTGCATCATCCGCTCCTTCTGGAAAAAAATTAATCATCGAATTCAAGCCTTGCAAAAGCAAAGGAGATATAAAATACCCACAAATTTCTCATAGTAAGAGGACTACCAAAATTAGTACCATGCGAAAGGGTGTATTCTCAATCACTAATCAAGGTTTCTTTCTCATCAAGAATGAAAAGTCAAAATATGATTCATATGGAACTAGGTCATTCCACACATAAGATGAATATCCAGTACAACTACAAATATCATCAAATGCAAAAATGTAATGTAGAAAAGTAATAATATCATTATGCTTATTCATTTCGTTGTTACATAGAAACTCAAAATCAAATGCAAGAATCACAATTGGAGCACATAAAAGTCAAAAAAGGTTTCTAAAGAAAATGTCGGCTTTCTTTTTCAAAGAATGACCCAAATGAAAATCATGCAATCTAAGCACATGAAAAGTAATCACAAATGAAAATAGAGATGCATCAATACTTTCAAGGGACGGTATGACATAATACAACTTTAGAAATCCACCTACCATGACAAGGATGTCATTATGCCTCCAAGAGTCAATTAGAGTAGAAGGAGATAGATATACACCTTGAACTTACGGCTACTTGGTGGTGCCCAAAAATCCAGAAGGCCTAACAAATTTACAAGCCTCCGATGTTAGTATCCCATAGGAACTAGGGAAGGTTTGTATAGTATTTTAAAAGGTATGTGTTCCAAGTCAAAGTTTCATGGGCTATCTATAATAATAAATATCTCTAGCTACTTGTGGGCGTTGGCAGAGGAACTACTTTAGCTAACCCTAATGTTATAGGCAAAAAAAGGTTTTTCCCTATAGAGAAGAACAAGGAAGAGACAACTTTAAGAAAATCGTCAATACCTGAAGATATTATCTATAATAAGTTCTCTAGAATTCTTATCAAGTATTTAATACGTCTTATCAGTGTTTCTAATGAGATTATCTATGATAGGTTCTCTAGACTTCCTGTCAAAGTCTTTAATGCGTCTTATTTGTGTTCATAAGTTTCATAACTCTCTGGTAAACGATCTATATTTTGTAAACATTCGTCTTTAATTCGTCTTATTTGTGTTGAATTCATAACTCTATCTATATTTTGTAGACATCCATGAAAACAGCTCATATATCATCCGGATGAGACCAAACTCCTCAACGAAGAATATATTTTACAGCATAGAAGGAGGAGTTAAATGGCATTAACTATTTCGGTCTACCTCTTCCTCTCTTGAACCCATCTCCCTCCAACCTTTCACACCTCCATACAGGGGTAGTTGTATCCCTCCTAAGCACATGTCCGAACCATCTCAGTCTCGCTGACCGCATCTTATCTTCCACTACACTCACCCCTACCATGCCTTTAATAACCTCATTCCAAATCTTATCACACCTAGTAAACCTATACATCCATCGCAATATCCTCATCTCCACTACCTTTAGATTCCGAATGAGAATTTCCAGTGGCCAACACTCTACCCCATACAATATAACCGGTCTAACAACCATTTTTTAAAATTTACCTTTTAGTTTAAGAGGCACTTTATTATTGCACAAGACCCCAGATGTGAGCCTCCATCTCATCCGCGCTGCACCAATACAGTGTGAAGCATCCTCATCAATTTCTCCATTACCCTGCATCATAGACCGCAGATACTTGAAACTATCTTTCTTACAAATAGTCTGAGTATCCAACTTTACTATCCTGTCCTCCTCTTGCCACCTCACTGAACTTGCACTCCAAAATACTCTGTCTTGGACCTGCTAAATTTAAACCTTTTAGACTCAAGAGTTTCTCTCTAAATCTCCAACTTAGCATTAACTCCTCTTCGGATTTCATCAATCAAAACTACGTTATCCAAAAAAAAAGCATACACCAAGGTACCTTACCTTGAATTTCCCATGTTAAAGCATCCATAACTAATGCAAATAAAAATGGGCTACGGGTCGATCCTTGATAATCCGAGTCTCATTCTATAGTTCTTACACGAGTCCTGGATCTATCGTACATATTTTTAATCGCCCTAATACAAGCCAGAGGGACACTTTTATCATCCAAGCACCTCCAAAGAACCTCTCTAAGAACTTTATCGCAGGCCTTTTCTAGATCCATGAATACCATGTGTAAGTCCTTTTTTTTCCCTGTACTGCTTCACCAATCTCCTAACCAGATGGATCGCCTCTATAGTCGAGCGTCCCAGCAGAATCTGAACTAATTCTAAAAAATCATCACTGTGTTCCTCATCCTCAACTCCACTACCCTTTCCCACACCTTTATTGTGTGAATTAGCAACTTGATACCCCCATAGTTGTTGGAATTTTGAATATCACCCTTGTTCTTATACAATGGTATCATTGTACTCAATCTCCAAGCTTCAGGAATCTTTGTCGTCCTGAAAATAACGTTAAACAACATGGTTAGTCATGAAATATCTGCCCCTCCAGAGCTGTTACAAAAATTCACCAGAATCTTGCCTAGCCCAATCGCTCTACCCTTATACATCCTACGAATAGTGCTCTTAACCTCCTCCAACCTAATACGCCTACAATAGCCATAATCGCAGTATCTCTCTGAGTGCTCCAAATCACCTAGCACAATTTTTGTGTCTCCCTTGATACACTTCACTTGGTCAAGGTCACGCGTCCTCCGCTTCCTCGTCCTGGCTAGCCCATAGAATTTCTTATTCCCTCCTGCGTCCTCTAATTCTGCATAAAATCTCTCAAAAGTTGTTTTCTTAGCTTTCGTAACCGCTAGCTTCGCCTCCTTTCTTGTCTTCCTATACTCCTCCCTATTCCGCCGCTTCTCCTCCTCGGTGTTACTCTCCACCAACTTCACGTAGGATCCCTTCTTCACCTCTATCTTTACTTGAACTTCTACATTCCACCACCAGTCCCCTTGACATTTACTCAAACAACCTATTGTAACACCCAACACCTCTTTTGTTGTGTCTCTAATGCAATTGGCAGTCTTAACCCGTATATTGTCAGCATCCCCACTACTCTCCCACGCCCCTATATCCATCAATTTTTCCCCTATCTGTAAGGCACTGGCCATCGTTAAGCTTCCCCATCTGATCTTAGGTTTATCATCCACAACCCTCTATACTAATGATATAAATTATATACTAAATATATATATATATATATATACCAATATAATAATTTCATTTTAGGAGAGTTCCTCAATACCTTGTCCGGTAAAGAGGCTACATAGTATAATGATCGATCCATAAATAACCTCTTAGGCTAACCACTTGGCAACGTTCACTGGGTTCATAACTACGTTGGCAAACATAGTTTCAGGGTAGGGTGTAACCACGTAGGTCGAGTGACAGAATTTCCCATTTATTTGGTGCTAAATAGTCCTCCCCCAAAAAATTATAATAGGTTCATATGCTCATAACTTGTGATAGTCTTACTACACATATATAATATGTAAAAATCATAGTCCTTCAAATGTCCATATTTCTTTGCAAGTTCATAATCTTATCATATCATATTTCACAGCTTCTCATACTTATCATAAAATGTGTTTTGGATGCTTTTTCTTGGAACATAGACAATTTGCATAAAATCATAGTCCATAAACGTTGAGCATGATCATAAATCTTGCTTGAAAACAAAAGTAAATTCATAATCATTCGTAATATATTAAGGAAATGAAGAATAACATGAAATTTCATAATTTTAAACTCAAACATAAAAAAATCTTAATTTAACTTATAAGTTAGTAATAACTTGAAATTACATGAGCGTGATCCGAGATCCACCATTATAAATTTTCTAGAAACTACTATCTTATCATGGATGAGGAATATAAGTATTGGGAAATTTGCTAGCGACTACTAATCAGTTTGGATAGGCATGTCTGACCCCCTCTGGCTATACCCAAAACTTGAGTATAAGAGTGTGTGCCAAAGTATTGTGGACACTGGAAAATACTTGGTCATTCGATTAGTCAATGTAGAATGGCGAAACAAGGAAACGAAGGCTAGATTCAAACACACACATACACACACACAAAAAAAAAAAAAAAAAAAAAAAAGGAAGAAGGGACACATCAAGGGAAGGAGACAAAAAAAGAACAAGAGAAAGATTGAAAAGGATGGACGAATATATGCAAGCAAAGGTTTCATGCTTGTTTTTGAGTAATAGCAATACTATTGCAGAGAAGAATGTGCACGGTATAAATATTTTGTCGATAATGGGATCTTTATATCAATATAATAAATACTAATTCTTAATGTCACATAGATGCAAGTAAATATGGCATAGATGCATGGTGCTCTCTTAATGTCGATTGAAACTTAAAAGACTATTGACTACAAGTTACTAACTATATATTAAAATGCCCAATAAACTCCTCTAAAGACATTGAAAGGTCACTATATACATCCTACAATAGTATAAATAAGGCAAATCCACCTTCTAAATTTTCATCAAATCCACCTTCTAAATTTTCATCAAATTCCAAATCCTGCCAACTTCAAATACAACTGTAATAAACATAATTATATATTGGATAAGAAAAATGACTTCTGTCTATACTTATGTACTAATTTTCTTGTGCATATTTTACGAGGTTTCTCCGGGTGTCTCACAATTACACGAAGGAGGAGGACTTTTGCCAGGTCTAGGAGGTCAGATCGATAATAGTCTTTTCCCCGGATATATCTAAATGTTTAGCATCAGTGCTAAATGTTCCTGGATGTGTTGAAGAGATTATAACATCTTTCTTTAGTATTAAATTTCAATTAATTGGCCCTCAATGTTGCAAAGCTGTATTAGACATAGAAGATAGTTGTTTACCTAAGATTTTCCCTTTTAGTTCAATTTTCCCTTAACACTTCAGAGTTTTTGCTCCATTCAAGGTTCATTACCACCAACTAGTAGCATGAAGATTCTAGGAAAAATGAACAACTAACTTATTTAATTATTCTCCTTTGAATTCTTTCCAATAAATGGATGAAGATACAATTTATCCATTATTTTTTTTTCTATTTGTTTTTTTTATTTGTAGTATGATGTTGAGTTATGATCATTAAGTTGTTGAAGAATGCATATTTTTATTTATTTAATTATGTTTTCTATATATCTACATTATACAAATCTTGCAAGACGTGTTAGCTAGAGAATTTCCTGTTAATTCACAAGAAATAAAATTTTCATTCTAGTATCTTTTACACTTTTGCGTGAAAATACGCATGAATTTTAATTTTTTTCCCAAAAAAAAATCTGTAAGAATTTTTTATAAATTGACTATAGCTTATACTGGTTGTTAACCTAATGTAACGTTTCTCCTTTGTGTAGACTTTGGGCTGACAATAGGAGCTGACATTGTTGCAATATTAAAAAGTTATAAAAAGAATTTCTTTAAAAGAAGAAAGCAGTTAAAGGGAGGAATTTTATATGGGAAAATTACAAAAATACATTACTTACACGAAATAATCATATTTACATAGCTTAAAAAAAAATTACGCCCCCCACATAATTCAGTTTTGATTCGATATACACATTAATACAACTTTATACATCTTTATATATTAACTGTTCACAAAATTATAGACTTATATAGGCGTATATAAACACACTTCTAAATTATTATATAAAATTATACAAACTTATACAAAACACCTTATACATAATTATACAATATATATACTCACAAAACAAAACAAAACAAGAGAAAAAGTCAAAAAGGTGCCCAGGATGGACCTCTTCTCCTTCAACTCATTCATCCTTTATAATATCTTCCTACGTTGAATTAAGTACATACCATTGATTGTTCAACAACATCGAGTATCTATTTACTCAGGCCAGAAATATGTTTTGAAAAAATTATTAATTTTATTTTTTGGATTATATTATGCAGAAATTAGTGCAATTGAAGCACATTCTATCGTAAACTAGCAGTTTACTGATTTGAATACTTTTATGTTGTGGCATGACCGAATAGGTCATCCCAGATCAATAATGATGAGACGAATCACTGAAAATTCAATTGGGCATCCATTAAAGAACCTGAAGATTCTTACAAATGATGAATTTTCATGCACTGCTTGTCATTAAGGCAAATTGATTACGAGGCCATCACCAATGACGCTTAGCATCAAATTCCCTAAATTTTTGAAACGTATACATGGGAACATACGTGCTGACGCATCTTCAAGATGGTCTCATGTATGCCTTCTATCATCTCGAAACCTGGTGTTTGCGAAGTTGTCGGCACAAATAATTTGATTAAGGGCGAAATTCCGAGATTATCCTTTTAAGGTCATTCGCCTTGATAATGCTGGAGAATTTACATCCCAAAATATTAATGATTATTGTTTATTAGTTGGGATAAAAATTAAACATCTTGTAACTCAAGTTCATACTCAAAATGTCCTTGCAGAGTCGTTTATTAAGCGCCTATAATTGATAGATAGACCACTAATTATGAGAACGAAATTGCTCACTACCATTTGGGGTCATGCTATCTTACATGCAACATCACTTGTTCGTCTTCGACTGGTTATAATAAATATTCTCCATTTCAATTGATTTTTGGTCATGAACCGAATATTGCTCATTTACGAATCTTTGGTTGTGCGGTATACGTGCCAGTAGCACCACCGCAACATACAAGGATGGACCCTCAAAGAAGGTTAGGAATATATGTAGGACTTGACTCACCCTCCATAATTCGCTACCCTGAACCACTGACGGAAGACTTATTAATTGCTAGATTTGCAGATTATTGGTTTCATAAAATAAATTTTTCTCAATTAGGGGAGATAAAAAGGAACCCATAAAAGGAAAAAAAATTGCGTGGAGGGTTTCATCACTATCTCACTTTGATCCACGTATTCCAATATGTGAGTAGGAGGTTCAGAAGATCATCCACTTATAAAGAATAGTAAATCAAATGCCAGATGCATTTACAGATTTGAAAAAAGTCACATGTCCCTGCAATGAATGTGCCTATTTGAATTGATATCCCAGAAGGACCATCAACTAGTGCCATAGCTTTTGAGTCCCAGAAACGCCTGAAGCGTGGTAGATCATTGGGTTCGAAAGATAAAAATCCTAGGAAAAAAAAACGTGAAAGATATCAAAATGACACTGTGAAAGAATCTCACAAAGAGGTTCAAGGTCTAACTAATCGTAATATTTCTGCAGAAATCTTTGAACCCGAGACTCAAATGAACAAAGAACTTTCAATATGTTCTACTGGTGATGGAATAAATTTAAATCGATCAAAAATTATGATGGATAATATTTCTGCATATAATATTGCACTAAATATTATGCAAGGCATTGAGGATTTCAAACCTCAATATGTCGAGAAATGTCGGCGAAGATGTGATTGGCCAAAATAATAAGAGGCAATTCAGTTAGAGTTGAACTCATGAGGTTCTTGGACCTATAGTCCAAATCCCCGATGGTGCAAAATCAGTTGACTATAAACGGGTTTTTGTATGAAAAAGAAATGAGATTGTAAGACACAAGGCTTCTCTCCATGATCCGACGTCGATTATGAAGAAACATATTCACCAACTATGAATGCAATAACGCTTTGATATCTTATCAGTCTAGATGTAAGTGAGAAACTTGAGATACATCTCATGTATATGTTGGTTACTGAGCCTAAACTAGAGGAAGAGGTCAAGAGGTTGCACAATTTGGTTGGAAATGTTATTGTGGATGATCATTATACTGTTGTTGTGACTGGATCAAGCCAGCTTATTCAAGCTGCATTCTGTGCTCTTTTTCCTCCACATGAGCCTGAACCAAATAGTGTAATTTCAGCTGCACCTTTTTATTCGATATGGCTGTCTAGAGATTTATAAATACTTCATCTTTAGTTAATCACTATCAAATTTTTTTAAAATAAATTTTTGGTGGTCCGTGGACCTTTTTGTTGATAGGGAATCAAAAGGTTATCGGTCAAGTTTGTGACAAAAAGACAACAAAAAATAGCCTGGCCCAAAAACCAGACCAGATCTAAGACTCAGATTAGGAAACCTATCTATATATCCTACTTTTCTTTGTACTACCAATTTGGAACACATCTTAAGAAATAATAATGGTAGGGATAATCTACTCTTTGACCCTTTAATATGCATGGGAGAATAATACTAATTCCTCCGTCCCAAAATACTTGCCATGTTTTATTTTTCGTGGGTCAGTTTGACTAATTTTTAAATCTAATCTAAATTAGATTAATATAATTTCTTAAAATATCCATAAACTATATGTAAAGTGCTATAACTATTATTTTTTTTCAATATGATTAAAAAATACATCTTAAATGTTAGTCAAAGTTTGTATTCTTTGACTTTTGAAATAGGAAACATGCCAAGTATTTTGGTTCAGAGGGAGTATGTAGCAAGGATAAAATGAGAAGTTGATAATTATTTATTGAGTTTTCAAACTGAACAACTATTGTTAGATAACTATTTATAGTATAGTGGACAATTAACGATGGATGGAGGGAGTACAATGAAAGACATTAACGACAATAAATGTGTACTTTAGTAAAGCGTGCTAAAGCTTTTATCTACATTAGTTAATTGTCTCCAGCGTTGCGTAGGCTTTAGAGACATTTTAAAAAAAGTGTTAAAATGTAGCTGTCACTAGTAAATGTCCCTAAAAATATAGTTTTAGTGTCAATTAAGCTATTGTTATTAACTAAATTACACTTATTTATTACTCGTTTCTATTTAAGGTTTCTTCTTTTGCACCATGCATGTTATCAGGGGCGAGTTTAGAGTTAAAAAAATATGACACGTAAACCCTTAGTCTTTTCGTAAAATTTAAAAAGTCATGTATATATTTTCTAAAATTAGTATAGTATTACTTATCGGCGCCCATGCTATAAGAAGACTTAATGGTGCACTTTGTTAAGAAAAAGTGATGAACTCATTTCTTAAAATTATGAAATCATTTTTTCATATTATTATTTCTTCATATTTATGACTAGGGTTACATTTGAAAATAAATAGCTAACTATGTATTTTTTTTATATAACAAGTTTATGGATCATCTATCTTTATCTTTATGCAGAAGTGGCTGACTTAGTGCAGCCAGGGCTCTACAAATGGGCAGGAGATGCACACAATTTTGTTAAAGATGAACCATCTATTAAGCTAATTACTTCTCCAAATAATCCAAATGGAACTATTAGAGAGCCTGTAGTTAATGGACATATGCATTAGACTTTAGTTTTAATAGAAATATCTATGTCATTCATATGGACAAGATAAAAAATCTAATGCATATGTCTACTGTAGACTCCATTTATGGACTCCATACATTCATATGAACAAGATAAAAAATATTAAAAGATTTGTTATCACTATTAGAAAAAGGTAATTTAACTTGCTTAGCACAAGGACATATTTGACATTTATTCACCTTTTCAGCAATAAAAGAAGGTTTTACATTGAAATTTTTCTTAGGAAAAGTAATAAAAACATGCTAAGTCTTTTATGCCAAACATTAACATCTACATTTACAGCACTACCAGTATTAGAGTAAAAAAATTTAGTTATTAGTGACAATTTCTTTCAGCTTCTGTTTTGTTTGTAAAAATGTAAAGACCTTCTCCATGTTTACCAATCATCTTCACCTTCGCACTGTAGAGTTCCTAGAAAAGAAAGAAAGAAGAAAGAAAGAAAGAAAGAAAGAAAGAAAGAAAGAAAGAAAGAAAGAAAGAAAGAAGCAACAATGTAATTCCCTTGTAAGTTTTGCTACCGACAACAAGTTAAACTTAAACTGTGACACATGAAACACGTTGTTGATTGTGTTTCCATCAGTAAGAGTACACACACCAGTATGAGTTATTGTTGACATGTATCCATTTGGTAAAAAACTCTTTCAGTATTATTAGATCTGCAAATAGACTCACTCTCTAACATACTTAAATCTGATACTATATGGGTAGTAGCTCTAGTGTCCACTATCTGTTTGTGTTCATGTTTAAGTGTTGTTAGAGCAGTAGTGATACATGTTGTGTTAGATGAGTGTGAAGAGTTTTCTTGCATCCTTATGAATTGTAAGAAATGTATATATTATTCTTTGTTGAAAGCACATCCTTCGAGTTAATTAACTTGGACTTGATTCAACTGAATGACTGATTTTATTGGACCTGTTCCTTCTGAGTGAACAACTTGATTTGCTTGACCAGATCTTCGTGTACCCGCAGTATGAACATTGTGAACTGTATTATGAGTCTCTTTTTTTTTTAAATCAATTTTCATTGCATAAACTCATGAGTACAAGTCAAGTACATTGTGATGCTTAAGAAATAAAGCCCCTATCGGGAAATAGTGCAT
>JBDJHY010179812.1:0-12113 GCA_039654485.1 Withania somnifera
ATATAAGGTTCAAGCTCTTTTCCTCAAGCATTTCATTCTTTTTCCTCTTCTTTCATACCTTTTTTCTCTGCCCTGGCTATCCTTGAGTTCCAAGCTCAAATCAAATATAGTCCATCCCCAAGCATTACCAATTTATTTCCTTCCATTGGTAAGTATTTCTCTTTCATTTTCGTAGAAATCGTAACTATTTTCTTTTGTTAAATGCTTGGCTGAGTGTTCTTTATATTGACTTGTGTGGGTGTAGTGGTTGTATCCGTATTGTTGTCATAGCTATGGTTCAATATATGAATTTTAGTTGTAGTTATTGTATCATTATTTTCCAGCTAGTATGGATCAATTCATGAGTTTAGTTTCAACTGTTGTACTGATAATTCTCCCCATTGTTATGGTTCAATCCATGAGTCCCAACATGCAGATGTTTTGTAGATGTTTTACAGAAGTTTTGTGGTTCAATTCATGAGTTCTATCATCTTTTTCCAGATTGGTTTACAAACGCTTCACTCCTTTTACCCTGATTGGCATATAAATGTGTAATCCTTACTTCCTAGTTAGGTTATATGATATTCCTGAATTCTAGTTAGTTAATGCCTTACATTGTGTTTCCCCATCTCTAATGTATATTGGGTTTGTTATATTTAGGGGCTCCTGATACTCGTTTGAGACCCTTAGAGTTTTCCCTGGGTTGCTGCAGATAACTGAATACCACAGTCTCGAGGTTGCCTTGATGAGGGCATCTTGGAGAGGCCACCTTAGCAAGGTTGACTTGGCAAAGTAACGCTAGCACCCCAAGGTCTCCTTGATGAGGTCATTTTAGTAAGGTCACCTTAGCAAGGTTGCCTTGGCGAAGTAACGCCAGCGCCCCGAGGTCGCCTTGACGAGGTCATCTAGGTGAGGTCACTTTGGCTAGGATGCCTTGGAAAAATAATGCCAGCGCCCCAAGGTCGCCCTAATGTAGTCATCTTAGCAAGGTCACTTTGGTGAGGCCGCCTAGGGAAAGTAACGCCAGCGCCCTGAGGTCGCCCTGATGAGGTCGTCTTGGAGAGATCACCTTGGCGAGGCCACCTTGGAGAAGTAATGCCAGCCCCAACTCATCTTGACGAGGTTTTCTTTGAAAGGATGCTTTGATAAGTTACACCAATACCCCAAGGTAGCCTTGATGAGGTCGTCTTGGCGAGGCCACCTCATCAAGACTCACCAACCTTCTTAGCTCGACTTCTATAGACTTGTTATGCCTTCATTCTTTCTTTAGGCTGTAAGGTTACCTCAAAAAGGTCACCTCTATAAGGACCACCCCAGCAGCCCCTGCCCTCAAGTTAGGGCTCCACTCTTTCACCTCAGCTCACTTCTCTTCCTTCTCAGCCCCTTCTTGAGCCTATTTTGGGTCCATGAGTCCCCGAGCCGAGGGTTGTGCATTGGTAGTTTAGTTGTTTTTCCAAGCTGCAGGCCCCCACTCCCCGACCTCAGTTTCTAGTATGATATGGATCCTCCTATTCATATTTTGACCTTGAAATTTATGACTTGTATAGTTCCTGGGACATTGGTTGTGTTGAAGCTTCAGGTCCACCGTGCACACACTTTGGAGGTCTTCACCGGCGTCCAAGTAGGCTAGGCTTATTTTTTGCATTGTATACTGGGTTAATGATATTATGCTTGTAACTCAGCTAGCAATGTAGGCCGGGTTACTTAGGTTGATCCTTGTGTCTTTATTGGTGCTTATTATTTGACTCCAAAGGGCCCGTGAGAGGGCATAGAGGGTGAAGGGTTGCTCCCGGGTCTTGGCCACTATGTCGGAGCCACTGACCGCAAAATTTATTTCATTTTTTACGCAAAGAGTGTGGTGAGAAAAGCTCTTAGATGGTGTCCTTTAACAAATCCTAGACTCCGCTTATCTCCTTTTTTCATGGATATTTATCTTACTGTTGCTGCCGTATCATTATTCTTGTATACTTACCAATAGGATTTCTATTTACCTTATTACTACTGCAATATTATTATTCTTGTATAGCTACTATTGGACTGCTACTTACTTTATTGCTACTACCGTTTATTATTTTATATAGTTACTATTGGGATTACTACTTACCTTATTGTTGTTGCTGTACTGATATTCTTGTGTATTCACTGTTGGGACTGATATTGACACTAAAGGGCTGGGCCCTTGTTTTGATGATGACGCTGACAGGGGATGTGTGTTCGGTGATGTTATTGACACTAATAGAGGATATGTGTCCGGTGATGTTATTGACACTAATAGGGGGTATGTATCCGGTGATGTTATTGACACTTACAGGGGTGCGTGTACGGTGATATTGATGATGTTGACAGGGGGTGTGCGTCTGGTGATGTTATTGGCACTGACAGGGGGTGTGTACCCAAGATTGTTACTGTTCTACTTTACCTTCTTGCACCATTGTGTATTCCTTTAGGTATGGTGTGTGCTCACGGGGGAGTCATGGTAGGATTTGTTGTGCTGTTTGTGCCTACCAGCGGGATTGGGCGCCAGGTAGGATATCTTGTGCATGTTGCACTTACATATGGTATGGGACGTCGGTAGGTTCTTATGTGTTTACTTTTATTTTGTATCTAGTGGTATTCTTCTATTCGATCCTTATTCATGGTTGATACGTACACGGTATCATGGTTAGTGAGGTTTGACTAGACTGGAGCATAGGTATTTTCCCTACCTTGATACGAGTTTTGAATTTCAAACTTGATAGTTTATATCTATCATGTTTAGCTCCTGTAGCTTTATATCAGTACCTTCGATATCGTACTCTCCTTCTTATTACTACTGTTACTGCTTTCTTATTATTTTTGTACAATTCCGACCAATTTTACTTCCTCACTTATTTACTCGCATATTATTCTTAATCCAGTCATCCAATGATGTCTATTGGGTACCTTTTTCGGTACTCATGCTACACTTCTATACCTTTTTTGTGGTGCAGATAGAGGCAGGGGTTATTAGCGAAGCAGTGATCGTGCGGAGTAGGCCTAGTTGACTATGGAGATTACGGCTAGCATTGTCGTCTAAGGTGATCGTGGTTTCCTTCAGTTGACTTAGTTCATTCGGTCCACAACAGGCCCTGTATTGTATACCCTTAAGGGGACATCTCATGTTTTGTATCTTTCTGTTATCATGTATAGTACCTCCATATGCCACTGATGTCAGGTTTTGGGATTAGATTTTTTGTATGATTTTTTGTTGGCTTTCGTTATTATGTATTGTTTATGATTTCCTTTATAGCGTAGGCCATTGTGAGAATCTGCATCCCATTGCATATAACTTTGGGCTGTAGGGTGAGGCTTGTCTAAAGGAGGGGTGTAGACGCCATCATTACTGAGATTTTGGGGCGTGTCACATGATTTATAGTATAAAATGATTTACTCCATGTTTTTAAGAGATTATACATATATCACATGCTTAGTACATTCAATGCACTGACGACATACCTTTTTTGCACTGCATCTTGTTAACAATATATATTCAAGTATGTAATCTCATACATATAGTTAAGCAGATTCTGGTCAGTTGTTGGTGATTTCTCATCCATCGAGGGCTAGATGATTATCTATAGACATAGTAGTTAGTTAATTTTTTTTTGGTATTTTAATTATTTAGAGTAAGATAGGGTCTTGTTCTAGCAACTCATCAGGTTTTTGCTACAGGCATTCATATAAACCTGCATAGTAATCTTTATTGAGATATTGTTTTCATATGATTAACTTTAGAGTTTCTATGTTATTTTCAGCTTTATATTTCAGTTACAGTTATTTTATCACATCGACTTGGTATCTTAGTATATTATATAGTAACATACCAGTACTAAGGGTTCACTTAGGATTACTTATGGATCTAAGTACTATGTCTCATCAATGTTGTAGACTTAGGAAGTGACATAAAGAAAGTCTATTATTAAAGGAATATATAATACTCAGAATACCAAATGCTCACCATATATCCTAACAAGTCAACCTCCCTAGAAAATGTAGAGTAACCGATGGTGGCTAATACAAGGATTTGCATTAGAAAAAATATAAAAGCTTACCATGAGTTCAACACTACGAGAACTTAGTTAGAATTATAGAGAGAGGAAACTCCAATAATATTTATATGTATAAATTAAAAATATATAACCCTGAAAGCAATGATTCCATTAAGTATATATACAAAAATATCATAATTTACAACATTTGCAAAAAGAGTTAAAATGCATCGCAATACGGTATAAATCAATATAACACATGACAAGGATGGTAGTATGAGCTACAACCCAAAATATTACCTCTATCATATTCGGAATCACACCTAACATGTAGTAATATTTAATCTCAAATTTTCCCAGTAACAGTCCCAAAAATTCACCTCCGACATAATAACAGTGAAAGATAAAAATATTATCTTGGAACTACTTGGCATTTCACCATGGTAAACAAATAGAAAAGAAATAAAATCTTACCCTAATCCAGGTTGATGTAGCCACTATTTAGAAGATAACCTCATAATTTAGAAAAATGACTCATAATTATCTTTTTTTAAAACAAAATAGTTTTCCTATTGGAATCTGTGATGACCTTGAAGGTCATTTTCTGGATTTTCCATATCATCAAAATTTTACCCTTACTAGAGTTGCCCTAAATAATAGTTGGTTAGTTTACGGGGTTGATTTGATATCATGGTTAGAAAGTAATGAATATTTTGAATTCCTTAGTAATTGGGGATTTTATGTTGAAATATTTTAGTTTTGGGACCTCATTTGGTATTCCGAGTTTTGAAATGTAATTCCATCAGTTGCATTACTCCAAATTTAGAAATAGGTCTAGGGAGACCATCATATTCAGTTTTATACATTTTATATTGATTATAATAGCCGAAGTTTGACATTGGTTAATATTTGATGATTGAGATCTTAAGTTAAAATTTCATTAATTTTGTTGGATCTAAGAGGTATAATTTGGTCTATAAGCAGGTTTTGACAGTGTTCTATCGTTTTTAGATATGTTTTTATACTTTAGAGTATAGTTTGGATACTGATTAGTGAATATTAGGTTAGATAGACCTAGATTCCTATTTTCATGATTCTAATAGATCTAAAATATCATTACTCTAAAATTTTGTACATGGTTTGTGCTTATTGGTTCTCGAATAAAGTTTGAAAGTCAAAATGAATGTTAGAGAAAAAATTTTAAATGGGAGTTGAACAACATATGAATTGGAGTCATGGTTCGGTCTAGGGTGGTTTGTGAAATTTAAGGAAAAATACAAGGTTATGCATAACCTATTCCTCTTGTTATGAGTCATAAATTAGACAATTTTTTATTTCCACCTTTTTAATTAGGGGTAATTGTAATGAGTCACTTGGTCATTTCCTTGCATTTCATCTTTTCCTGTGTGTATATCTATTTGGTAGTTGCCCCAGGTCGTTTATGACCTACTGGGACCGATAGCTTGGTGCCCTGGTGATTCATTTGCTCGTTATCTCAGTTAACCTATTTTGAAGTTTTAGTTTTAAAATAGCGGAAATCGAGAGTGAAATAGTAGTAAAAGCGCTCACAATCAAATTTTGATAATTTCATTAGCCCCAAAATGCCGACTTTGGTCTAGGTAGACCTTAAGTTCATATCCTGGGCTTTTCCTTTTGAGTGTGGGTTGTTTTGTGGAAATTCTGCCCAGCCGAATATCATTTTGCAGCACGGGTAGTCTTTTGATGATTGAAGGGTTTGATCGAGATTCCGTCTATTTCTTCAACTTTGAAATATCAATCATGGGATAGTTGAGCCATTGGTTTGCTTCCCAGCGTGCCCGAGCTTTTTTAAAGGAGGTTTGTGGAAGTCCTTAGTTAGGCTCCATTTTGATCCTCTTGAATTTGGGTTCATTTTCTCTTAAATGGCCTAAAATGGTCGTTTTATCAATTCTGTTATGTCTGTGGTGTGTTTTCCACCAAAAATCCAGTTTTGGTTTGTTAAAATTGGATTCCGAATGCTTGTTTTAGATCCCGCGGAGTTTTCCCATTTTTTTCCTTGTTTGTTGCTATTCATTGACCGCTCTAGCAGCCTAGGGGTTGCCTGGCAGGGTCACTCCTATGCCCAAGGGCCTCCCTTGCGAGGTTCGCTACAGCGCCTAGGAAGCCCCCCAGTAGGGTCGCACCTGCGGCCAAAAGGGAGCCCTAACGACCCTCTACCCTATATAAATAAGGCATCACCCTTCTCATTTACAACATTTGCCATTTGCCTTGGGGAATTATTGGGTGTTTCGAAGGTGATTGTGTGAGTTTGCAATGCATAGTTTCCCAGGTAATTCTTGTTATTTTCCTTTTTTTCTTTAATTTTGCAAAATATTTTTATTTAAATACTTTAAGCCTAGTTTTAACTTTTAATTCATTGTCGCCTTGAGCACATATTTAGACCAAGAGTTCCCCAAGACGAGGGCTATGCACCGGTGTATTTAGTTTGTATTTCTGGGCTGCGACGCCCATTTTCTGACCTGAGTTGCTAATTGCATTATGGGTCTTATTGTTTGTAATTTGATCCTTTGGCTTATAATTTGTATAGTTTTGGGTGATATCATTTGTTTGGAGCTTCAGGTTCACGTACGCACACTTTGAGGATGTCCACTAGCGTCCAGGTAGGCTAGGTTTATTTTGTACATTGTAGACTGGGTTGATATTATTATGCTTGTGATATGGCTAGCAGTGTGGGTTAGGTTAATTAGATTGATCCTCATTTCTCTATAGACACCTTATTGAATTTTGAGGACTCGATAGAAGGCATAGAGGGTGAAGGGTTGCATGTCCAGGTCCCAGCCACCATGTGGAGGCCACTAACCCCGAGAGCTATCTTAGCTATTATGCGAGGAGTGTGGTAAGATGAGCTCTTAGTTGGTAGCCTTTGATAAATCCTAGACTCCGTTTACTTTTCGTTTTCATTGCTATTTATCTTATTATTGCTAATGCCCTGATACCCTTGTATATTTACTGTTGGGACTGTTACGGGCACTAAAGGGTTGGACCCTCATTTGATTATTAGCACTAAATGGTTGGGCCCTCATTTGAATATTGGCACTAATGGGTTGTACCCCCGTTTTTATTATTAGCACTAAAAGGTTGGGCCTTTTTTTGATATTGGCATTAACAAGGGGTGTGTGCCCGAGGTTGATACTATTTTCCTTTCCTTTTCTGCACCCCTGTGTATTTTCTTTCGGTATGAAATGTGCTCAATGGGCTTAAGGAGGGAGTCACGGTGGGTTTTGCTGTGCTGTATGTGCTTACTGTGGACTGGGGTGCTAGGTAGGTTATATTATGATATTTATACTTATCGGTGGTATGGGACACCGGTAGGTTCTTGTGTGTTTACTTTTATTCCCGATGTAGTGGTATCTTTCTATCTGATTCTTATTAGTGGTTCTTGCGTAAATGGTATCATGGTTAGTAAGGTTTGACTGAGCTGTAGCACATGTATGTTTACTTATTTAGTTATGGGTTTCAGATTTTGGACTCTGTAGTCTTTATCTACCATGTTTAGTTCCTGTAGTTCTATACTAGTGCATTCGATATCTTGCTCTTCAATTTTTTTATTAGTTTTCCTGCTTTCTTACTATTTTAGTACAATTATGGACCCATTTTACTTCCTTGCTTTATTACTCACATTTTATTTAACATAGTTAGCCGATAATGTCTACTAGGTACCTTGTTTTGTACTCATGCTACACTCTGTACATTTTCATGGTGTAAATAACAGCAGGGGTTATCAGCTACACCGTGACCGTGCTGAGTAGACCTAGCTGATTTGCAAAGATTACGATGAGCCTTGCCATCTGAGCTGCCTGTGGTTTACTATACTTTGGCCTTCTTTATTCAGTCCATAAAAGGCCTTGTGTTTTATTATCTTTTACAGGAGATTTGTGTCTTGTATCTTTCGATATGTTCTGTGTAGTAGCTCCATATGCCTCTGACACCAGGTTTTGGGATTTGGGTTTTGCATGATTTCCCTATTGGTTTCCGTTATTATGATTGTCTATTCTTTACTTTGATGCTTTAGTTGTTTTGAGAGCTTATATCCCATTGTGCGTAGCTCCGGGCTGTAGGGTTAGGCTTGTCTACAGGAGGTTTGTGGATTCTGACGGAGTAAACTTCACGTCTTATTTGATCGAGGGTGCTTCCAATCGGCGGTGGTGGACATTTTAGGATTGCATGCCGCCAAGGTCAGCTCCGCCTACTTGGGGGCAGTTTAGAGAGGCCTTTCTAGCCCAGTATGTGCCTCGGAGTTTCCATGAGGCATCAAAAACATAGCTTGAGGGTATGAGAAAGGGCACGATGTCAGTCCCGGAGTACGAGGCTCGATTTATTGAGTTATCTAGACATGCCGGAGATCTGATATTTTCTGAGGAGAAGCGGATTCGCAACTTTTTTTGGGGACTAAGGCCTGATTTACAGGGTTATGGTGAGGTACTTCTGGTATTACAAAAGTCATTTCTAGATCTTTTTTACCATAGTCATCTCATGGAAACCTTTACTCACCAGCCCCAAGGGGGTAGCAAGAAGAGGCAGCTCCATCAGGCAGGTTTTCGAGGTCCAGGTCAGAATATTCAAGTACATATTGAGATAAAAATATTTATGATAATTCTAACTCCACTACACGTTGAGGTGTGGGAAGTGTGATGACATTTCTTGGAACTTACCTTAAATATTATACACTAATTAATTTGTAAAGATAAGTTTGTTTGTAATCCAAGGAACCCCCACCAAGCAATAGTTGATTGTAAAGTTCTGTCGTAGTTGTTTTTATATTAGGCATAAAAGTTTGATCATTTATCTCTTCTCCACTTGATATAAGTAAGGAAGATTTCTACTTTTGAGTCACCTAAAGATTTCTAATTAAGAGTAAACATTCAGTGGCTTGCAAGAGTATTGAAACTTCTCGATGAACTTAATAGGATAAATATTCGTTTTGCTAATATACATATACCTAGACACCACGTAATATAGGATTTGATGCGGGGAAAAAGAACCTTTCTTGGATGATTAATTCAATCACTAAAAGAAAACTATTTATTTGCTTCAAGTTATTTAAACTCAAATTTAAGGTATGTACATGCTATCCTTTTTTTTTTCTTTGCATGATTCCTTTATTTTGGATGTTCTAAAATTACCATGCTTTTGAATAGTTATTTTCAGAGCTTCAGGTAAGTATGTTGTTATATTCCTCGTCAAGAACTCATATTTTGTAGTATTGGTTCTAGATCAAGTCGGGAAGTAGTAACTACGTACATAATATTGTTGATAGGCTAAATTGAAAAGAGATTATCTCCAAATCTATGAAGAGTTCGAGTATCCATTATACAAGTAAAGGCAGTTGAGTCTAGCTTTTACAATAGTAAAGTGTTCATTAATTAATGTTAGACTAAAAGCTTATGATCGTCTTACCGAAGATTGTTTGAGAAAAGTCAGGGTTAGGTAAAATTTGTTATAAAGTTGCATTTTGACATAGTCCGATGCAGTAGAGGTGGTGGGTCCTTCTAATAGATGGTTTACCTTTGGATTTCAAAGCTTTTATCGAGGAAATCTCCCTATTTAAGATCGTTACTCCTACAAGCCTTTTTTTCTCATTATGTTAGGTTACTATATTATTTTATATTAATGGGGTTAAGGTGTTTGAGTGAATGGTAGGCTCGTTCGCTTCTTTTCAAAGTTGTGTACGACGATTGTCAGATTGAGCAGCATGAAGTACACCTTGTAATATTGCCTTAGAAGCTCGTCACGCTGGTGAGATATTTACGACTTATTGTTTTCATATTCGCTATTAATTTTGTAGAAATTGAGATGTATTTTATTGAGTTTAGTGGGCTAGTCGTATTGGTGTCTTTAATACCTTAAAGCTTTATTGTGGCTCATTCTTGTAGTCTCATTGATTCTTATATTTGTTGTATTACAATCATTTGGTCAAGATTTTCAACGACATCTTTGATACTTCAGTTTAAAGGTATATTAAAGTTTTCTTTTTGCTTTCTATCATGACTTTGAAGGCTCAAGATCATTATAGATTGTATATCATCATTATTAGACTCGTAGGTTAATGAAGTGGGAATCACTTTAACAACCTCCCATCCTAGAGAAAGTACAAAAGTAGAGATACAAGGGAAAAATTCATAAAATTTAGGAAGATAGAGGTAAGTGGTGGGAGATGAAAGTCACGGTGTTTACATGATGAAGTGAGGATTGTAGATTATGGGGTGTTTAGGGTAAAGAGATTTAGACCTGGTTCAAGTGATTGTTGGGATGAATTGAGTTATGAACGGGGGTTAAAACTATATTAAAAATTGTACTAGAACTCAAAAATTGTAAATAGACAAGAGATAAATCCATACAGTGACCTGAAGATTACAACTCAAATGTATGAAGCATTAACTAACTTAGGTTGAGTTGCCCTCAGACAAATTCCTAGCCAATTATCTAAAAGTATAGAAAATATAAAGTAAAGAAATAAATGATAATTACAACCGTCGAAGCTGTAAGGACTCACCATGGCTAGATAAGCAGGAAAATCTGAACTAAACTCTGGAAGAGGAAAAAGGCATGTCTCTACATTATTAAATAATGTAACACAAAAATATGGCATGTACGTCGAGTGTACCTGCATGTGAGAATATGCATAAACATAAGAAAAAGTATAAAAAATTTAAACCAAGAGAAATAACATGAGATAGATATTCAAAAATATTTCATATGTCTTGAAATCTGTATAATGACCAGAACCTACTATAAGATGAAAGTATAAATCCCATATCAAGCTTCTAAAATGTCATAAGTCATAGTGACTTGGTCTAATGCAACTATGAAAATTATGACGTAAAATATGCAGCAAGAGTTTCTCTTAGTTTGCATAAACCATGCTATGAGAAACATGGAGTCTGGTGCACTAAACTACACATTGGAAACCAACTGCTCTATCCTTCCACAATTAGAGTCATACTGTAAATCTAAGGATACTTATAAAGACCATAACTCCAAACCTAAAATAGAAACATAGTTATAAGATTGGGTTATGCTATATTTGAAGCCACTCAGTGCTAAATAGTCCTCTAAAAACATGAATTGTGGTCATATTTATAAGAAATACTATAAGGGACATATCTAGTTACCCAGTCTAGTTTTTTTGTCATTGATGACCGTCTAAGTGTCATAATTTTCATAGTTACTAATATTGTTGCCTAAAAACCTTTAATTATAATACTACCCTTCTGAGTTACTTAGATAGATTGCTAGCCAACTCAAAACCAAAACCAAAAATAATGTAATTATAAATAAGCACTCGATAACTCTGTATCCCTAAAATATGACGACTCACCAAAGGTATAGCAAACTGAATCTACCGAACACTTGATAGCTTAAGATTGATCCCGAACACCTAAAGCTAGATCATAAAAGGATGTAGTACCAACACCATTAGTACATGGAATATATAGGTACATACGGTAGGTACATAATAACAGGATAAATAACTGTACACAGACACACATATATATACATATATATACACACACACACACATATATTCATTAAGTTGTAAGTCAATAATCATGAGACAAAAGAGTAAATCATGTGAGCGCATGATATCCAACATACTGACCATGCTGGGAGATCCCCTCTATAACTTGCCGAGGTATATAAGTTACTGAAACTTGAGATGACCAAACATAAATGCCACTCAGGAAAATCTCTTTGGTTAGGACACTGTGGTAACTGTTTAAACTATGTGGAAACATAGTTTGAGGACTAATCCTCTCAGTGCTAAATAATTCTTCCCAAATACATGCATGTATACATAAGCTCATAATAACTTATAAACTTATATTGTATTTCATATTCATGAATATCATGTAAAATAATGTGAATTATGATAGTTGAGATAATTCTTGTTCATGAGGTCCATAATGATCAATATTGGAAAAATAACATAAATAATGCAAAACTCAAGCATAGTCATAAAGTTTATAGAAACTTAGTATAGTTTAGGAAAACACATAAATAATCATTGAATTCACAATATGCATGTAAATCAGGCATGAAACCTTGAAAAAATAATAGAAATCATAATTAATAAAAATAAAGTAAATA
>JBDJHY010179841.1:0-21820 GCA_039654485.1 Withania somnifera
TTAACTTTAGGCTCTAAAATAGAAAATTTGAGATATTTCTCAACCGAGTCGCCAGGGATCCGAACTATCGGTCCCAGAAAGTCATAAATAACTTGGGGTAACTGCTAAAATGCTTTAAGATACAAGACGTTGCGTATTTATCATAAATGACCATGAGGGTCATTACAGTACTATAGCATCCTGTAGCCTCTTAAAGATAGGATTTAGATGCCTTTATACCGATCCATAAGACTCCACCTGCACTATCTCCATTGTCAAAAGAAATAGGCCAATAATGACTAACTAATAGTAATATATGAAGTAAAAAGTAAGTTGAAAGAGATATACACCAAAATACATTTACAAAACACCTCCTAGAAATAGTGTTTGTGAGAAGATTGAGCTCAAGTATGATAAAATCACCAATAGGCCCCCTCTCTGATAAGAAAGGAAAGGAAATAATCTCAATTTTATGAAAAATCCAATATGATGGTTGTTCTCCACTGACCACAAGGATATAGGGACTCTTTATTTTATCTTTGGTGCCATTGCTGGATTTATGGGCATATCTTTCTCAGTACTGATTCATATGGAATTAGCATGACCCGGCTAATATATACAACTCCTCCAAAAAGAGGTATATACAAAATGCTAGTCAGCCCTAGAAAAAAATAATACAGAATCAAAACTTAGCTAGAGAACATGCTCATCATGTATGCTGGGAAATCACTGTAATATCTGAAGTCCACTAGCACCCCTACTAAGCAGATCTCAACTCGTGTGATGACCCACGCTAATATCAACACCATTAAAAAAGGTACATAAGTGTAGCATGAGTACCAACAACACAGGGTACCCAGTAGGCATCATAGGCCGACTGAGCTCAATCAAATACAAATAAAACACCTCGAGTAATTAAAACAAATCATAAAAAATGAGTAAAATAGTACAGAAAACAAGACATAAATATAAGGAAACCAAATGAAAGTTACAAACACAAGCCTAATTACTCAACCTTACGGAGGCATAACTAGCATCCCTAGCTCAAAAACACCAGTCAACGAATAACATACATGACATCCAGCTTAACTCAGCCAACAATAGAATAGGTAACTAAGGGAAAGAAAAAGCATTAACATACAGGAAAAGCAACAAATAGAAAATTATGCCCCATCCCACAACTAGATATATATAGAAAGAAACCCATCCTATCGGTAGGCACAAATAGGGAAATGACACAAGGGGTATAATTGAAATAACACACTCTCACTAGCAGTCTCGGAGGTTCCACACTCGGGCACTATACACACACCGGCCCCTTGGGGATACTCCCCAAATCAAACACTAGGAACCCCGATATCAAGTAATCCTATTTCGAAGGTCTTTCCTCCATGTCATGAAATAGAAATCCCACTCTAGATCACACTCAGAACCCTTCACCAAACAGATGGTGCAATCACTAAACACTACTCTTGTAGATCCCATTGCACCCATATAATTATCCTGTGGTACATATAATACAAGGAAAACTAGGTTCTAGTTATATATTTATTAAAAATAGTACATACCACCTCATGGTCGTTGAAGAAAAGTTGTAAAACCTATTTTTATATTCAGTTCAGAAAAGTCCCATGTGTAATAGCCTTTACCCCTCCTAGATAGTAAATCAAACCACAAACACCTTTAAGTCACATCTACCGTGATATGCATACATATGAAGACAACCAAAGAAAATAGAAGGCACACTCGAAGTGTAGGATAGGCTATAAAAAATCATCTAAGCACACACATTAGCCGAACAGTATAAAGACAACCCAATATTAATAATATTGCCATACAGCCACCTCTAGCAAGATGAGAACACAATTCGTAGCCCATAGAAAATGACGACCCCACGAGGACCCTAAGAAAAGTAAATTAGAGCCAAAAGAGATGTAGAGGTATAAAAACTACTCTTCTAGCCAATAAAATTTTTAAAATATAATAGGTACTCAATATAAGCCCAATCCTGAGAGTAGATAAGCCTAGCCTACCTGGACAGCGGTAAAATTCTCCTACAAGTCACGTACACAGCTTGAATGACCTAAAAATGTCGTAATAGCCAAAAACTACAAAAAACAAGGTATATGGTTTAAAAGGTGAAGCTTTAGACAAAAATTGAATAATATAAACTGGGTCAGAAATTGGGCCTAGAAATAGGCTTGTGCGTAGCCCAAAAAATAAAATAAAAATACTAGTAGTAAGGCGTCAACTCAAGGAACCCATGTTAAAAATTGAGATCAATTAGACCTTTGGAAGGTCCAAAAATTAGGTAAAAATTTTCAAGAATTAAGATAGAGAATAGATCAAGAAATTGATAGAAGGAATCCACACTGATCACCAAACTCTTGCAACCCCATACACAAGATGACCAAGAATTTGTAATGACCCTTATGGTCATTTAGGTTTTTTATGCATTACCTTGTTTTATATAGCTTTCCAGTAGCCTCACCAAGTAATTTATCACCTAGTGCGACTGGTAGTCCAGTTTCCTGGTGGTTCACTTTAGATTTATATCACTTTATCAAATTTAGAGAATAGACTTAGTTACTCATTAACTTTAGTAAAATTTACCTAAATACACGCTAGTAATTGAATTAGAATTGTTCTGTTAGCTCTAAAATGCACACTTTGATATAGATGGACCTTTAGTTTGTGTCGTGGAGTCTTCAGGTTGTGTTTGAGATATTTTATGGAAATTCAATTCATTAAGAGCTACGAATTCGCCTAGAGTTAATGCATGGTGATCATAGTGTCATAATGGGATTATGATACTTCCATTATCTCTAAAATGGTGATTTTGGGCTATTAAGGTTTTTGGTGGCTTCCAGTGTGTCCGTTGTCATTTTGGGTGTCCTAGTGTCTTAGTGAGAACTTGGTGCTTTTTGGTTTTTGGGTTTTTTTCTACAAGAACCTCTTTTTGTCATTCCAGTGATTTCTTTAGATACAAAATATCATTTCCATGTTGTGTGCATATTTAGTTTTTCGAAATTAGGCTCAGAATGCTCATTCTAGTCCCCTGAAAGTGTTTCTATACAACTACTGGGAGTTGAAGGCACAGACCTACCTGATGAGGGGATCAATCATGCTTTTGATGATGCCCCATTGAGCAGGGTAATGGTCCTGCAATTTCCCCCTAGTGGACAGATGTTTGCCCCGATGAAGGATACTATGGGGCATAAAGTCACCTTGGCATCTGTTCCTTCTCCCCAGCAGGTTTCACCAAAGAACCCTCTTTTTATTCCTTAAAACTCCAGTACTTGAAGTAAAGGGTCGCCCCATGGCACTTTTTCCATTATAGATAGCTTGCACCTATGACTCCGATCTCCACCCATGCAGCCTGCTTAAATAATACCTCTTTCCTTATTTTTCTTCATTTTCTTAAATATTTTACGCCGTTGTTAATGATATCCATCCATGAGGGTAATATTTTGAGTAAAGGAATGTGTAGGAAACTATTTGGGGTGCATAGTTGACCATCTGCCTCATTTTTTGCTGACTATTTCCTTGTAATTCTGTCCTTTTTAGACTTTATGCAAAATATTAATTTCTCCACTTTGTGAGCTCAATGCCTCCTTCCTTCTTCATCATTTTGATCTTAATTTCGTACCATGTGCTCCCTATGATGGGCTCTATCCTCTGGTACCTTTAGTTTATTTTCTAAGTCATGGGGCCCATGTCCTATTTTAGGCTAGAATTTTGGCCCAGCCTGAGATTTAATATGATTAGTATTGTTAGACTTGACATGTTTTCTTGATTATTATTTTATAAATTTCATTGATGTTTGAGGTTGCTTGTTATTAGTCAGGCTTATATTTTGAAGTTACAATGTGCTAGTCATCGAAAGACAAGTATAATGCCCTAAGGGGAAGACACTGGCATATAGCTTTCATAATTGCACTAAATAGCATCTTTGGGTTGGGCTTTCTTGGTTGGTACCATGTACATGGATAGCTTCTTCTCTCCCTTTTTTCTCCTTCTTTCCAGCTAGGGTTTTGTGTAATATGATGCCCGTGACTAAGTCTCGTTATCATTGTAGGATAGCTCTGGAAGTAGTAGAATGGTGGTGCGTGGGTTGTATTTTGGGTTTTTATCTCGGGTTTAGGTAGATGCATTATGCATCTATCTATAGCTTAGTTGAGCTTGTCCAGGGCATAGGTTAACTATTGATATTTTTAGGTTATTGTATCCATACTGTGAGAGAGCCAAGGGCTTTGTTTTGAGAGTGTATTTTGGGCTTGTGCCCATATCACCGTTTACCGCATTATTATTAAACTGTGGAGGTTGGTTGCTTGTAACAAGAATAAATGGATAAAATTGTAGAAAAATGGGACTTTCTACTAATAATATAAGATAATTACTCTTTTACTCATTTTAGACTCGGTTGCATGCCGAGCATTCAGTACTACCATTTTTCCCTGATATAGACAATGTTTCACACCCTGTCACTGAGTACTATCACTTACAACTTATGTTGGGTCCTGATTCTAACTTTGTTTTACAGTGGGTATAGCCGGTGGCACTTGATTCTGTCTCATATCAGCAGTGAGTATAACATTTCTATACTTAACACACTTAGTAATTTAGGATCTTGGTTATACTACTATATTGAGGCGTGGGGTACCTTGAGTATCCAAGTTTACGACACTATGAGACCATTGTATAAAGGCATTGAATTTTGAGATATGAGACTCCAATGGGCTTTATGGCATTACGATATGAGATCGATGTAATTTAGAGTTTTGTACATGGTGGGAGAACCTCTATTGACACTACCTCTAGGCTGCGTGCGACTAGAGGAGGGATATTGTTTTGAGAGGGATATACGTGGATTGTCCCTTCCATGGGTCCTTCCTGTTGGGCCTATGGGTACTGGAGAATGAACATACATTGGAATTGTGACAATCTTTTGTTATATTACTTTTCTGACCTTGTTTGCATCAGTATACCTTGGTAGTATCGGCTACCGCCGGGTAAGCGTGACTTTTGTGTATGTTCACATTCTTCTTGGGGATTTGTCTATGTTAATTACTTGTTATATTGTTGTATTTACTTCTTATGACAATTGTAGTCTTTACTATAGGAATTGATTTACTTTGAGGGTTATTTGTTGTAATGACCCATTTTGTAACTTCCTTGCTTTCAATTCACCTGGGTGCAACTAAGATATACTTTGATTTGCATAGGTTGTATTTTTTGCAGTGGGATGAAGAGGGATATTGTGGAGTACATTTTTCAGTGTTTGAATTGTCAGACGGTTAAGTTTGAGCACCAGTGGGCAGGTGGTTTTAATGTAGAGACTCCCTATTTATACTTGGAAGTATGACGTGTGTCTATGGATTTTATTTTGAGATCTCCACCTACCTATAGAGGTCATGACTCCATCTAGGTTATTTTTTATAGGCCTCACTAAGTTAGCACACTTCATCAAAATTTAGTCACCTTACTATGCTGAGCGGTTGCCTCATATCTTTCTTAAGAAGGTGGTTTGGTTCCACAGGATTTTGGTATACATTATCTCTAATCATGGTCAAAATCAAACCAAACACCTTGGCAAACCAAACTCGGCGTTGGAGCCGATGTGGCAGCTTGATTTTGCATCTAGTGCTCTAATCATCAAATGCTTACCAAAGTCAAACATCAACTCCAAGCTAACTGTAATCTTGTCAAATGATATAAACTCGCACCAAAAGCTCCTAGACATGAACAAGGAGTCCACCAAGAGAAATTTATCTTATGCAAATGGAACTGTCAGAGTACGAATTCGAGTTTTTCTTTGTGGATTGTTAAATAAATTTAATGAGTACCTAAGTTCAAGATCTTAAATAGGGAAAGTGAAATAAATCTCAATCGATCCTCTAGGAAGCCAGACTACTATTCCCACCAGGTCATAAATGAGTTGGGGAAGCTACCAACGAGCTCTAGAATTTAAAAAACACATATAAAATATGAAAATTACCATAAGTGTAATTTGAAAATCCAATAATAAAATAGACTTTTATTCAAAAAAGTCAATAAAACGTAGGAAAAAAAGAAAAGAAAAGTACCTGAAGGCTCGAATAACTATGGATTGTGTCTGTATCTCTGTATCGACCTCCCAGGTGGACTCCTCGATCAAATGATGTCTCTATTTCCCCTTAACCACTTGAATCCCTTGGATCTCAACCTCCTGACATCTCTTGATATAGTAGAAACTAGCTTCTTAACGAACGATACACTCTCATCCCACTGCACAAAATCCTAAAAGAGAAGATCTGACTTATCTAGAATATAGAACCAGAGCATCGAAACATGGAAGACCTATAACGACCCAAAATTCAATTTGTGATGGAGCCATGGTCCCATCAATATTCCATCCAACCCTCAGTTCAGAGAGACAAGTAATGGGTCGACACTAGCTAACCAATAGTACCATAAGCAGTAAAAAGCAAGGTGAAAAGGATATACAAAAAAATATTTTTATACAACACCTAAAGGAACTAGTGACTATGACAATATAGAGCCAAAATACGCCAAAGTAACCAAAACTAATATATATAACTTCTTAAATAGGAGGTAATCATAAAAGATATGTACTCTTTGGAAAAAATAAGGCAGAATCTCAACACATATGGTGAACAAGCTCAGCTTTGGGAGCTTACTTGATCTCTGAAGTCCACTAGCACCTCTACTCAGTAGGATCTTGCCTACTGCGATGACCCACACTAATATCTACACCAGAAAAATGCTACAAAAAGTGTAGCATGAGTACATACAATTCAGTGTACTCAATAGGAATCATAGTCAAACCAGGCACAATCAAATATAAGTAGGATATAAAAAGTAAGTTAGTTAAGAAGAAAAATGAGTAGAATAGTACAAAATGAAAGACATAGCTACAAGGAAACTAACGAAAGTAACTAACACAAGCCTAATTACTCATCCTCACTGAGTCACAGCTAGAAACACTATCTTAAAAGAACCAGTCGACATAAAACAATCCTGGTATCCAGCTCAACTCAATTGAAAGTAGAACGGGTAACTAAGGAAAATCAACAAATAGATAAATTCAAGTAGTACCCCATCCAACTACTGGATATATATAAAATAGAATAAACATAACCTACCTAACACCCCATCCTGTCAGTAGGCACAAACAGGTAAACAATACCAAGTATGAATTCCCTCAAAAGCCTGCAAGGTACAAACAACCGATAAAATGATGAATGCAAAGGAGTAGAACTGAGCTAATGCACTCGAAGAAGCATCCCCTAAGGTCCCACCCACAAGCACTACACTGGGCATCTTCCCCTTGGGGCAACTTCTTAAATTGGAAACTGCAAACCCCACCAACTAAAAACTCCATTATGGGGGTCTTGACTCCAAGTCATGAGTTGGGAACTCTCTTCGGCTGGGTGCCCCACTCCAGATCCACACTTAGGAACTCATCCATAACTGTAGGTCCAACCTTCAAACATAGCTCTAGGAGACCTCACTCAAGCCATATAATTAATCCATGGTACATATAATATAACAAAAAGTAGGTTTCAGTTATATATTTATGAAAAATAATATATACCACCTTGTGGTTATGGAAAACATGTCGTAAGATCCTTTTTTTAGGTTAAATCTAATGATATCTAACATGATAAGCATGCATATAAAAACAACCAAGGAAAATAAAAAAAACACTCAAAGTCTAGGAAAGGCCAAAAACCACTAGTTAAGCACATATCTCACTTGAATAGTAAGAAAAAAAAAACCAACACTAATACTATACAAACATAACCTCCCTTGGTGGGACAAGAACACTTCTTACCACAGCCCTACATGGGCTCCAAAAAAGAATTAATGAGCATAAAAAGAATAAGAAATTCATACAAACTACTTATCCAGTGCAAAAACTAGCTATAATCCAATAGGTACACAGTATAATCCCTTCTACAGAGTAGGTAAGCCTAACCTACATGGTCACCGGTAAAATGCTCATGCAAGTCAAATACACAGGTCGAACAACCTTAGTAATATCCAAAATGTCTGCTGCAGATACCAAAAGGGGTTATAAGAATGTAGAGTAGATACAGCTGGTTACATATATTACAGTGAGCTTTGACGTCTGAGCCAACCGTGGTTTCCTTGATGTTAGCCTACTTTATTTTATCTATGGCATGCTCTACGTTGTATTTCTTTGTAAGAGTTGCTTTGTATTTTCTGTCTTTTGGATACTCTTACAGTATCTCTATATACCATTGACACCAAGTTTTGGGATTCGAATTGTGAATGCATTTCTTCTACCTTCGTTCTTTTATGATTTTGCTTATGTTTTTCAGTTTCATTGGATGTTCCAAGTAATTATATCCCATTGTGTGTAGCTCCAAGGTAGGGTTGGGTTCATATATAGGAGGGTTATAGACACCATCATGACTTTAATTTGGGGTCATGACAGTATGGTATCAGAGCCTAGGTTCAGTGGTCTCTCTGCCATTAGAGCCAATACCTAGTAGTGTTATATGGATTGGTGTATAAATATGTGCATCTAATCTTTGAGAGGCTATGGGTTACCTTAGGAAATATTTCCTCTTTGAAATCCTATCATGCGTTGTTTTTCGTACATCTTCTGGAACTTACCTTGGCATCGTTCCTTCGTAGAGGGCCCATACCAAAGGATCTTCAATGGATTGGGACCGTCCTTCAATTAGTTAGGAGGGTAAGAGATGGATGCTCCACCGGTCCCTACTTCCCTAGCTATTTCACTACCACAGGCACCCCCCCTCATGCAACTATCACAACCTGTTCAGCAGCCACCTGCTATGTTCAGAGACCTTTTATGGTAGATGCTCTAGATGTTAGACAGTGCAGCTATGCCGCAGTCAACTACTCAAGGAGAAGTGTAGGGTCCACCGCCTTCCCCAACTTCTGCAGCTCCAACACCATTATGAGCAGTATCATCGAGTGTATCATTTCAAACTACTGCCACTACTTCTACACCAACACTCACTCCTGCTCTACCCATATTTGAGGTGTGAAATATATTAGACCACTTTTTATAGATTGTCCCCTCCATGTTCTCAGTAGCATAGGGCAGGACCCTCAAGAGTTTTTTACTTTCTATGAGGAGCGCCTATGGACTTTAGAGCTTTTGGATTTACATGGGATATATTTGACCTCTTATCTACTTAAGAGTTATGCTAGCCAGTGATGGTGAGTGTTTAAGATCGTAAACTGTATGGGTCAGCTCCACCCACTTGGGGACAGTTTAGAGAGGCATTTCTACCTTAGTATTTTCCTAGGAGCATCTGTGAGGCATCACAAGAGCAGTTTGAGGGGTTGAAATAGGGCTCGACGATGATGATAGAGTATGAAAAATAGTTTATTAATTTGTCTAGGCATGAAAGGGCTTTATATCTATCGAGAAGGATCGAAGTAGTTGCTTTCCTCATAGATTGATGCATGACTTATAAGGCCATGTTGAATTACTTCTAGTGTTACAGAAATCATTCCTAGATGTTTTTGACCATGCTTGTCGTATAGAGATTTTGACTCTCCAGACCCGAAGGTGTAGTCAAAAGAGGTTGTGCCATCAGGGCGAGTTTTTAGGATCCAAGTTAGAGGGCTGTGATTTTTACTGGAGGTTCCAGTAAAGCCAAAAATACAAGGTCTTTGATAGCGGGGAGATCAGCCAGCCCATCAGGGGTCTAGCTATAGGTTCGCGAGGCCATGCCGAGGGGTCACGTGGCTAGGTTAGGATAAGAGATGTTTCTTATTAGTGTAGAGCGGGGTCATTATGCTCGATATATTCCCAGGATCCCTAGAGATAGTTCATCTGGGACCAACATACCTGATATTTCCCCCCAAAATAGAGCCTCTCAGACCACAGTGCTACTGGTTCAATCATTGCAGGTAGTGCCACCAACCTTTTGAGGAGCTAAGGTAGGAGGCTGGGTGGTCAGATAAAAAGGCAGGGATTTGGGTGCACAGTGGGATGAGGAACAATGCTAGCTTTATGTCATTTCTTACCAGGCCCAGTTGGAGGCCTCCAATGTAGTTGACACCAGTGCGTTGATTGTTCTTTGGTTTTCTGCATTAATATTTAATTGATTCGAGTTCTACTCTATCCTACATATCTATTTATCTTTATTCATAATTGGCTATTGTTAATTAGTGACTTCCTGTACCCTTAAGTGTATCTACCCTAGTGGGTATGGCCCTAGTCATGGATCCGGTAAGGGTCACGACACAGGTATATAAGTAGTGTGGTCCTAGATTAATATGCTAAGATTATGAACTTATCTGTGCCCTCTGTAGTATAGTTTTGCTCGAGGTTTTTATGCTTTTTTTGCCCATGTTAGAGATATCAGTTCTGAGTTACTTTCCCTTGAAGCTATGCCAATTGTTAGAGAGTTTGTTAATATTTTCCCTACTAATTTTCTCGGCCTTCCACTAGAGCGAGTTATAGACTTTGCTATCGAGGTTGAGCCAATAACCAGGCCTATTTCTATTCCTCTATATCGTATGGCGCTGATTGAGCATCATGAGTTTAGTGTTCAACTGTAGGATTGCTTTATAGGGGTTTTATTCGTCCTAATGTATCACTGTGGGGTTCCTCGATGTTCTTTGTAAAGAAGAAGCATGGTATTAATTATAGGAAGCTAAAAAGGTTACTAATAAGAATAAATATCTAATGCCTAGTATTGTTGATTTTTTTATCAGGTTCAGGGAGCCGCAATGTTCTCTAACATTGATCTGAGGTCTTGCTACAACCAGTTGAGGATTTGAGCTGACGATCTCCCAAAGATAGCTTTTTAGGCTAGGTATGGGCACTATGAATTTTTTTGAATATGTCATTTGGGTTGACTAATTCCCCTACGACTTTCATGAATTTGATGACTCTGGTGTTTCGGCCTTATTTAGACCATTCTTGATTATTTTTATTAATGACATTTTAGTTTACTCGTGAAGTAGCGCCGAGCAAGAGGGGCACCTGAGGGTTTTGTTGTAGACTTTGAGGACTGAGCGAATCTATGCTAATTTCTCAAAGTGTGAGTTTTGGCTAGATTTTGTCTCTTTTTTGGGCCATATGGTATCAGGTGCCGGTGTCAGTGTCGATCCGGCAAAGGTTGCAGCAGTTTGTTACTGGCCTCGACCTACATCCACTACTGAGATTCATAGCTTCCTAGGGTTGGGAGGGTATTATCATTATTTCTTTCAAGATTTCTTTTTTATTGCAGCCCCCTTGACTAGACTAACACGTAAGGATATGCCATTCCAATTGTCAGTTGAGTGTGAGGCAAACTTTCTGAGGCCAAAGGAGTTGATGCTATCGCTCCCATTCTTGTTATACTAGTTGAGGGCTAGCCTTTTATGGTGTACTATGATGCTTTAGGTATTGGTATGGGTTGTGTTCTGATGCAACAAGGTGATGTTATAACATACGCATCAAGACAATTGAAGGATCACGAGCACAACTACCGCACCTATGATTTTGAGTTAGAGCTGGTGGTTTTCACTCTTAAGATTTGGAGGCACTACTTATATGGAGTCTGCTGTGAGGTATTAATAGATCACCATATCTTGCAGTACATTCTGAGTCAAAAGGAGCTTAACTTGAGGAAGCAGAGATGGGTTGAGCTCCTGAAAGACTACAATTTGACTATTCTTTACTATCCAGGTAAGGTAAACATGGTTGTCGATACCTTGAGCTGGAAGGTTGTAAGCTTGGGTAGCCTAGTTGCATTTCCTATTTCTAAGGGACTGCTAGCTTGAGATGTTCAGTTCTTGGCTAGCATGATGGTTATATTGGATCTTTCAGCATTGGAGTAGATTATTACCCATATTGAGTCCAGTTTGTCCTTGTTTGACTAGATTCGACAGCGCTAGTATGAGGATCCAAGTTTAGTTTATTTGAGACAGAGGGTCCTATCAGGTGATTTTTATTGGATTAGGGTGGAAACTAAATGTGTATTATGGATTCATGGCCTCCTTGTTGTTCCAGGGGTTGGTGATCTAATTAAGACCTTTTTTCATAAGGCCCACTTCTCAAGATACTCTATTCACCTGGGTATTGCGAGGATGTACAGCAATCTAAGACAACATTATTGGTAGGAGGTATGAGGAGGTCTATTATGGCCTTCGTGTCTCAGTGTTTGAACTCTCAACAGGTGTAGTTTAACACTGGAGGCTGAGTGGTGAGATGCAGAGGCTCCCTATCCTTGAGTGTAAGAGAGAGAAGATTACTATGGATTTCGTCATAGGCCTTCCCCGTACTTTTAGAGGGTTTAATTGCATTTGGGTCATCAGGGATCAATTGACCAAGTCAGCTTACCTCCTACCAATTCATTTGACCTAGGGTGCATTGAGATTGGCAATGCTATATGTCCATGAGATAGTTAGGCTTCATGAGGTACCAGTATCTATCATATTTGATTGGGGTACACAGTTTACCCTGTGGTTCTAGAGGTCGATTTAGAGGGCGTTGGCTATAGAGTTTAATTTGAGTACATAGTTTCTACCATAGAAGGATGGACAGTCTGAGAGGACTATTCAGGTGCTTTATGATATGTTGTGTGCCTGTGTTTTTTACTTGGGAGATAGTTTCGACAGGAACTTGGCCTTGGCAGAGTTTTGTATACTAACAGCTACCACTATAGTATTCAGATGGCATCGTTTGAGACTTTTTATGGAAGATGATATACATCGCTTGTTCGTTGGATTAGTGGTAGAGAGGATCGACTCTAGAGTTCTGACTAGCTCTGCTATACTATAGATCGGGTAAGACTTATTTAGGATACACGATGGGAAGCACAGAGTAGGAAGAAGTCCTACATGGATCGTAGGCTTCGGACCCTTGATTTCAGTGTTGGAGCCTTGATCTTCCTTTAAGTTTTTCCCATGAAGGGCATTATGTGGTATGGTAGGCAGGAAAAGCTTAGCCCCTAGTTTATTTGGCCATATGAGATCTTACAGAGAGTGAGAGAGGTTGTCTACTAACTTACCTTAAAACCTGAGTTAGTTGTATTCATCTAGTTTTCCATGTATTGATGCTCCGTCATTATGTATCAGACCCGTCCTATGTCTTTCATCAAGAGGATGTGCATATTGATGATACCTTGACCTATTGTGAGGAGCCTAAGGCTTTTATATACAGAGATGTGAGGCAGCTCAGGTCTGGGGAAATTCTGATAGTGAAGGTTCATTGCAGTCATCGACTAGTCGAGGAGGCTATAGGAGAACGAGCGTGATATGAGGGCCTAGTATCAAAACATCTGTTCGAGCCTTCAGGTACTACTGCTTTCTTGACTTTCGATGCTAAAAGTCCTTTTAGTGGTGGATGTTGTAATGACCGTTTGTGTCATTTCCTTGCTTTTCATCTTTTCCTATGCTTAGAATTGTTTGGTAGTATTCCCAAGTGTTTATGACTTTCTAGGACTAGTAGGTTGGTGCCCTGGTGACTAATTTGCTTGTTATCTTAGTTTACGTACTTTGAAGTTCCAGTTGTGAAATAGTGGAACTCAAGAGTAAATTGTAGTAAACACACTTGAAATCAAATTTTGGCAATTCAATTAGCTCCGAAATTCTGCCTCATATCTCTGGTTTTTCATTTTGAGTTTGAGTTGTTTTGTTGAAATTCAACCCAGCCAAAGCTCATTATGTAGCTTGGGTGGTCTTTTGGTGATTGGAGCATCGATATAAGAATTCTAATGATTCCTTCATCTTTGGAATATTAGTTTTAGGCTAGTTGAGTTATTGGTTCACTTCCCGAGGTATCCAGGCTGCTTTTTAGACAATTTGTGAAATGTCCAAAGATTTCCTTCTTTTGATATTTTTGAGTTTGGGGTTCTTTTTATCTTAAATTGCACCAGCAGCCAAAAGGGGTGCTCTGGTAGCCCAAGCAGTCTATATATAGGGGTTCACCCCTTCATTTTCAGTAGTTGGTTCTTTAAAATATTGCCTTAGTCTGGCCTTGAGAGCTGCGTTTTGAGTGTTTTGAGTTGAGGGGAGTGGTAGGGAGTTGCGTATGAGATCATGGAGAAAGTTTTCTTTGGTATTTCTTATTCTCTTCGACTCGTTAGCTTACGTAAAAAAAATTGTTTTCATTAAACCTCTATTTCTCCCTTGATTCCTTGTCACCTTAAGCTTGATTTTGGACCACGAGTCCCATGAGCTGAGGGCTCCACGCTAGTATATTTATTTAAATTTTCTAGGTTTAGGGGTCCTCTTCTAGAACTATGTTGTAAATTTCAATATGGATCTCATTTTTTATTTTTTGATCCCTGGATTCGTAATTGTATTATTTCGGGTGACTTCGGCTATGTTGGAGCATAGGGCCTACGGTGCATACACTTCTAGGACTTTCGTAGGTAGGCTAGGTTTATTTATGTGCATTGTAGATTGGATTATTATTTTTTTCTTGCAATATGACTAGTAGTGTGGGTTGGGCTTTAGGTTGATCATGGTATTTTTAGTTGCTATCCTTATTGTATTCTGAGGGGACCGTGAAGGGTCATAAAGGGTGAAGGGTTGTATGCCCGAGTTCTTGGCCTCGCCACATGGGGGCTATATACCTTAGGAACTACTTTAGTTGTTTCGCGATTAGTTTGGTGAGATAAGCTCTTAGCTGGTGGACTTAAGCAAATCCTAGACTCTTGTTACCTTCCATTTTTGTTATTTCTAGTATTATTATTGCAATATTGTATTGAGGCACCTGTATATTATTGTTTGGGATGAGTATTGGCACATATGGGGTGAATCCTTGATATTGGCACTTTTTTGGCGAGGCCCCGGATTGTTACTGATGGGGCGAGGCCCCGAATTAGCACTGTTTTGGCAAGGTCAAAAATTTGCACTTATTGAGAGGATGGTGTTGGAACTACATGATACTTCTTTATTTTTCTTTTATGCAACCTATGTATTACCTTCTTATTATGTGTGCTCACCGGGCTTAAGGGGGAAGCAATGACCGGTTTTGTTATGCTGTTTATTCTTACCGGTGGTATGGGACGTCAGATAGGTTTTATGTGCTTACTTTCTATTCCTTACTTAGTTGTATCCTACTGTTCGATCCTTTATTCGTAGTAGATATATATATATGTATAACATTATAGTTAGTTAGGTCTTGGCTTAGCTGGAGCACAGGTATATTTCTTTAATTCAATTTAGTTTTTCAGATACTGATTGCTCTTGATTTTGTTCAGCATGCTTTAGTTCCTTTAGATAAGTTCTTACACTTACAGTATCTTACCTTTCTACTTATCTATTAGCTTTACCTCTTTCCTACTATTATTGACCTATTTTACTTCCTCGCCTTTATTAGTTGCATTTTATTTTAGCCCAGTCGATCGATGATGCCTACTAGATACAAGTTTGGTACTCATGCTGCACTTCTATACCATTTTCATGGTACAGATACCGTCAGGAATCATCGGGGACATCTCTATTGTTTGGAGTAGATACAGCTAGTTGCGGAGATTACAGTGAGTTTTGTTGTCCAAGCCGACAATGGTTTCCTTTATGTTAGCCTACTTTATTCTGTCTATAGTAGGCCCTATGTTGTATTACTTTTGTATGAGTTTCTTTGTAATTTCTATCTTTTGAATACTGTGTATAGCAGGTTCATATGCCATTGACACCAAGATTTAGTATTTGTGTTATGTATGTATTTCTTCTACTTTTGTTCTTTTATATTTTTGCTTATGTTTTTCATCTTTGTTGGATGTTTCGAGTGGTTATAGCCCATTGTACGTAGCTCCAGGCTATAGGGTTGGACTCATCTACAAGAGGGTTGTAGATGCCATTATGACCTGAATTTTTGGTCGTGAAAGTATGTCTCCGTAGGGTATGCTATTTTTTTAAGAAGAAGGACAATTAGTTGCAGATGTGTATTGATTACTGACAGCTAAACATGGTTACAGTTAAGAACATGTATTTGATGTTGAGTAATGATGATTTGTTCGACAAGCTTCATGGTGGAACAATGTTTTCTAATATAGACTTGATATTAGGATACCATTTGTTGATGATTCGTGCATAGGACATTCTGAAGATAGCGTTCAGGACACATTACGACCATTATAAGTTTCTAGTTTTGACTTTTATATAGACCAGTGTCATAACAACATTCACGGACCTGATTCATAGGGTGCTCAAAACCTACTTGGATTTGTATCTGTTTGTGTTTATTAACGACATTCTAGTGTATTCACAAAGTAGGTCTGATCATGAGCAATACTTGAGATTGATACTCCAAATACTAAGGGAACACTAGATTTATGCCATGTTCTTGAAGTACAAGTTTTGGTGGAGTCTACAGTGATCCTAGGACACGTGGTGTCCAAGGATAGGATTATGGTGGACTTAAAGAAGATTCAGGAAAATTGTTGTTGGATGAGACCAGTGCCTCCTTCTGATATGAGAGCTTTGTTGGGTTAGCAGGTTACCACAAATATTTTGTTGAGGGGTTCTCTTCGAATATATGTGGCTTTTCAATGTTCATAGGATTATTATTGTAGATTTTTTAGGCTCAAGCATTTGTTGAATTTAGCACTAGTCTTGACTTTGCTAGTTAATGGTCAGGGTTTCTCTATGTATTGTGATGCTTCTAGTATTGGCTTGGGATGTGTTCTGATGTAGCATGGAAGATTTAATGCTTATGCATCGAGGCAGCTTAATGTTCACGAGCATAACTACCCCACCCACGCCTTGGAGTTTGTGGCAATAGTGTTTACCCTCAAGATTTAGGCATCATCTCTATGGGGTTGTATTTGAGATATGTGCTTATCATTGTAACTTTCAGTACATTATGAGCTAGCGGGAGCTTAATTCTCAGCAACAGAGGTGCATTAAACTACTGAAGGGCTATGACGTTACCCTTATATACCATCCAGGCAAGGCTAATATGGTTGTAGATGCCTTGAGCTGGAATGCGATCAGTATGGGTAGCTTGGAAGCCTTTACAATTTTGGAGAGGTTGTTACTGTTAGATGTTCACTTCATGAATAGTTAGTTGGTTAGGTTGATATTTTGGTCCCTGGAGAGCTTTAACTTGTGTTGAGGCTCGATATTCCTTGTTAGGTCATAAAAAACAACGACGGTTTGAGGATCGGTATTTGGTTTCCCTCTATGATCAGGTGTTAGCCAGAGTCCTATAGGTCTTCAATTGATTCAAATGGGGTTATTCAATATGATGGTCATATCTGGGTGCCATAGGTCAGTGGGTTGATTCAGATGATTTTGTGTAAGGCTCACAGCTCCACATATTTTATCCACTAGGTGCAACTAAGATGTACCATGATTTGCGTCAGTTGTATTGGTAGAGTAGGATGATGAGAGGTATTGCAAAGTATGTGTCCAGCTATTTTAATTGCAAGTATGTTATTTTCGAGAACCAACGACCATGCGGTTTAATGTAGAGACTCCCTATTCAAATTTGGAAGTGGGAGTGTGTGGCTATGGACTTTATTTTGAGTTTATCATGGACTAGAAGAGTTCATGACACTATTTGTTATAGATATGCTGACTAGGTCATTGCACTTCATTCCCACTCAATCTTTAGATAGTGCTAAGCATCTCGCTCACAACTAACTTTGTTAGGTGGTTTAGTTTCATTGGGTTCCAATGTCTATCATTTTTTATCAACGCACACAGGTTACCTCATACTTTTGGAGGTATATTTAGCGAGATTTTGCTACTGAGGTTCAATTAAGCACAAATATCCATCCACAGGCCGATGGTCGGTCCATGTGGACTATTCAAGTAGTAGAGAATATATTGAAATCATATGTACTGGATTTTAGGGATGCGTGGGATCAATATATAGTGTTCGCAGAGTTTGAATATGTGATAATAACTACTATTCCAGCATCCAGATGGCATCGTTTAAGTTATTGCAAGGTAGGTAGTATAGGTCACGTATTGGCTAGTTCGACAGATTTCAAGCCAGGGTTCAGACTCTAGACTAGATGCATGATTATCTATACAAGGTATGGTTTATTCAGGATAGGCTTTGAGCGACATAGTATAGATAAAAGTGTAATGCAGATCGTAGTGATCTTTGGTCTAGAATGACGACTTTGGTCTAGATTGATCTTGGGTTCATGTCCCGATGTTTTTCGGTTGGGTTTGAGTAGTTTTGTTGTAATTTAGTTCATTAACAATCTAGAATTGGACTAGAGTTAGTGAGTGGTTACCGGATTGACTGAATGTGATTCGAACGCTTCCATCTGTTGCGTATTGGTGATTTTGCTATAGTAAGGGTGTTCGTTCGCTTCTCAGAGTGTCTGGTGTCACTTTGTTGCATTGGTAGCTTAGTGTGAATTTGGTTCTTTGGGTTGTGAGGTGTTTTTGCTGTAGCGACCTTTGTTTGTAATTTTGATGAATCCATTAGATCCGGAATCTTGTCTCTATGTTCTGTGATTATTTGATTTGTTTAAGTTGGGCTCTAAATTCCCCGTTTTAGGCCCCTCAGAGTGTTTCTTTGAAGTTGTTGGGAGTTGCAAGAACAAACCACCTAGGCAAGGGCATTGGGCGCGCCTACATTGCCATCTAATGAGCAGGGCATTGCTGATGTAATTTCTCCCTAACAGACAAGAGTACACCCTAACAAAGGCTGCTCTGGGTGAAATGGGTCACCAGGTAATCCTTTCTTCACCCTACTGGTTTCTTACCATATACTTCTTTTTCTGCCTATGTGACCCAGGTCTTGAAAGGCAATTCATTTTCCACCGTAGCGAGTCACACTTGCGACCCCAATCTCTGCCCCTACAACCATGTATAAAGCTTAAATAATTGCTACTTCCTCATTTTTCTTCATTTCCTTAAATCATTTCTTCCATTATTAGTTAGCTCCAACTATGAGAGTAAGGTTTTGTGAAGAGGCAAGTGTGGGAAACTACTTGGGGTGCATATTTGACCATCTCCCTAACATTTGGCTGGGAATTTCCTTCTAATTCCGTTTCTTTTATCCTTTAAGAAAAATATTTATTTCTCCACTTAGTGTAATTGATTCCTCCTTCGTTCTTTGTCATTTCAAGATTAATTTTGAAACACGTGCTCCCTGGGCTAGGCTCTATACGTTTGTACCTTTAATTTGTTTTTCTAGATCGTGGGCCCATAAGCCTATTTTAGGACAAAATATCAACATATCTTGGAAATTAGTATAATTCATGCAATTAGACTCTTCTTGACTTCTAGATTGGCATTTAATCAGTTTCAGAGCCATATAAGGTCATTTGCTATCAATCAGGCTTATATTTGGAGGTTGCAGTGCACTAGTCGTCGAACAATAGGTAGGCTCCATGGGGATTTCTCTTAGCATATAGCTTTCATAATTTTCTCCCTTTAAACCCCTTCTCCCGATTGACATTCGGTATAATACAACTCTAGTGACATAGTACTGGCGTGGTGATGGTTGTAGGGTGACTCTAGAAGTAGTAGAACGTTGATATGTGGGTTGGATTTGGTGTTTCTCCCTCGGTTTTGGGTGGGTGTCTTGTGTTTTTTGTTGTAGCTTAGTTGAGCCTTTGCAAGGTATAAGATAGCAGTAGATGTGTGCATTTGGGGCTGAGGACTGTATCACCATTTACCACATAATTATTGAGTCTTGAAGGCTTGTTGCTTGTACAAGAATAAAATGGATCAAATCTTATAAAATGGAACTTTTTAATAATAATATAAGATAATTGATCTTTTACTCATTTTAGACTGGGTCGCATGCCAAGCATCTAGTCCTTTCCTTTTTGCTAATTTAGCCCTCATATCGAGTAATATCACTTACTACTTATGTTGAGACTTGAGAACAACTTATTCCGCAGTGAGTACAGTTGGAAACTTTAGTCTGTCTCTGTACGACAGTTTATACAACTTTTCTATACTTATCACACCTAGTTATTTGAGGACCTTTGTGATCTTCTTTATTGAGGTGTGTGGCACCCTGAGTCGCCGAGTTTAAGGCATAATAAAACCATTGTGTTGAGGGATTATATGTCGGGATATGAGACTCTTTAGGGCTTTGTGGCATTGGGATGTGAGCTCACTACGATGTTCGTGGTAGGCGTACCTCCATGGACACTGACTCTGCGCTGCGTTTGACTGGAAGAGAGGTATAGGTCAGAGTAAGGATATAAGGGGATTAGCCCTTCCATGGGTCTTCCAACTGGTCCTACGAGAACTGAAGGATGAACGTACAAGGGAATTGTTACATTATGTGGTTGTATTACACTGCATTTCTTATAGGAGATTTTGTAGTGTTAATCTACTTATTGTATTACTATATTTACTACTTAAGCTAGTTATAGTCTTTTTTTTCGGACCCGCTATACTATGTGGGTTATTTGTATGTTGTGATATTTACTTTATCATCCCCTTAGTACCTTAAGGTTTCTGGTATACCATCCAAGTCACTTATTTGCTAAAGTTATTTGTTCTTTCTTTTATTACTATTATTACTTTTGTATTGCTAGAAAGACCCAGTTATATCTGTTCCTTCTACCTATGATCCTATTTTATATTTAAGCGAGGATTGCCAATGTGAGACCAATGTGATGTTAGAGTTTTATACATGGTGGGAGTACCTCTACGGACCCTTCCTATGGGCTACTTGCAACTGGAAGAGGGATATCGATCGGATACAGATATACATGGATTATCCCTTCCATGGGGTCCTTCCTGTTGGGTCAACGGATACTGAAGGAGGAACGTACATAAGAATTGTGATAATCTTTGGTTGTTTTACTTTTCTACCCTTGTTTGCATCAGTATTACCCAGTACTATGGGCTGCCATCAGATGAATGTGTCTTGTATTTACATTGCCACTCTTTTGGGGATTTTTCATGTTAACTTACTTGTTATATTATTGTAATTACTCCTTATGCTAGTTATAATCTTTATTTTAGGACCTACTTTACTCTATGGGTTATTTGTTGAGATGACCCGTTTGGTAATTTACTTGCTTTCGATTCACCTGGGTTCAACTTAGAGGTACTGTGATTTACATCAGTAGTATTTGTGGAGTGGGATGAAAAGGTATATTGCAAAGTAGGTTTATCGGTCATTATCCTGTCAGAACGTTAAGTTTAAGCACCAGTAGACAAGTTGTTTTATGCAGATACTCCCTATTTCTACTTGGAAGTGTGAACGTCTATGGATTTTATTTCAAGTTTAACACCTATTTATAGTGGTGATGACTCCATCTGGATTATTGTTGATAGGCCTTACTAAGTTATCACACTTCATCACCATTTAGTCGCCTTACATTGCCGAACGGTTCGCTCATATCTACTTAAGGAGGCATTTTTGTTCCTTGGGAGTCCAGTATACATTATCTTTGATCATGATCAAAATCACACTAAACACCTCAAGAAGAAAACAATACTTTTCCTAACCTAAAATTGGCATTGGACCTGATTTTGCTGATGAATTTCCCATTTGGTGCCCTGATCATCTAATGCTTACCAAAGTCAAACATTCAACTGCTAGCTAACTGTTACCAAAAGCTCCTAAACACGAACAAAGGGTCCACCTAGAGAAAAATCAATGTTTTTGAGCTAACTAAACTTTTGAAGTTCGAATCTGAGCTTGTCCTTAAGGAATGTGAAAAAAAGGCAATGAGTACCTAAGTTCAAGATCATAAATAGGGAAGGTGAAATAAATCTCAACCAAACTACCAAGGAGCCGAATTACTAGTCCCAGCAGGTCATAATTTACCTAGGGCAGCTACCGATGCACTCTGGCATGCAAGCAAACACGTAAAACACATAAATGACCATAAGGGTAATTAAACCATCCACTACTCAAAACGACTTTCATTTGCAAAAGTCACGCAGAAGTAGG
>JBDJHY010179842.1:0-12112 GCA_039654485.1 Withania somnifera
AAATGAGATTTCCCCTGAGTTCATCATAAGAAAGACTGTTGATGTTCATGCTTTCAATGGCTATAACTTTAGCATGCCATTGTGTGAAAAGACTACTAAGAAATCTTGTAATTTGATCTTGTACTAAATATATCTTGTTAGTAACTTTCAGTTCTCCAATGATTTTACTAAAACCTGAGAACATTGCTTCTACTGTTTCTCCTTCCTTCATTTTAAAAAGCTCATAGTCACGTACTAGTAGACTCGTGATTATTTGCTTCACTTTGTCAATTCCTTCATAAGTAACTTCTAGTTTATCTTACATTTCCTTTGCACTCACAACATTAGATTTCTCATATTTTTCTCCATTGATATAGTTATAGAGATGTTTTTAGCCTTGGAGTTTATTTAAATAATCTCTATCTACTCATTTGTATAATTATTTAATGATGGAATAGCTTCACTTGTATTTCCATCACTATTTAATTTTCTGTGTGGAGTAATTAGAATATCACTCAGTTTTATAACTCTCCGAGTCTTAACATCATAAGACTTAATAAAGGTCTCCATTCTTATTTTACAATAAGAGAAATGTTCCCTATTGAAATAAGATAGTCCTGGTCCAAAAGTTACCTCTTGAAATAAGGCATTAGCAATATGTTGAGCCATGATCTTTATTCACTTGTGCTAGGCAATGAATGTGAGACTAGGCTCTGATACCAATTAAAAGTGCAAGCGGGGGGGGGGGGTTGAATTGCAAATTATTTTTTCCTTAGTTAAATATTACTGCAGTTTGATGCATATAAAAAGTAATAACAGTGCAAAAAGGGTAATGTACACAGAATATTTTTATACTGGTTAGGGCTAAAAATGAGCCTTGCTCAAGTCCCCTTGTGTTGCATGAGGGTTCCACTAACTTTCTCTTTTTCTTTTCTTAGTTTTTAATAACTCAGTATTACAATCTATTATAAAATAATTAAGTCTACATGAACTTAATTCCACAAATTCTAAGCCTACTCTAGACCTTAGCCTCACATATTGTATTGAGTGTTTTAGGATTTTAGTGAATACACAAAAACCTATTGAGGTTGTTAAGAGATCAATAAATACATGATAAGCTACCGAGTCTATTAGGATCTCAGCAAACACTTAAAATATTATTGAATCTATCAAGAACTTATAGTATTTATAATGATTACCAAGTTGTTATAAGTCTAGCAAACACACTAATTATTAATGCTATGTCCCACTCGAGTTTTCACTCTATTCATTTGTCTAGTCATTATATAATAAGTGATACATTGCTTATTAAAAATAAAGCAAAGAAAAAAATAGTTTGAGGACTTATAGAACATGTTTCTCCTCTTGAAGACAAGTTCTTTATGTAGATGTAGAAACTAGACATTGGAACAACCCAAGGGAATTAATCTTTAGAAAAAGTTTAAGATGGCTAACTCTTCCCAATAATAAGTTTGATACCTCATTGGTCTCTTTTTTCCCCACCCATTGAAGTTTCAATAAATGAGCAAGTTTTTTGAGACTTCCAACTTCTTTTTGAAAGTCTTTCTCATTAGAGGTCACAACTATAAACTTTTATCATCATTTCTCATAAAGGCTCTTTTGCATAAATCATTTTTACTTTTCTGAATCGTTGAGTAAAACCAATTCTAGTGTACTTGGTTTGTGGCCAGCTATTATAAGGTTCTATATTTGTATCTGCATTGTTTGTTGTCATCCATTGAAATCCAAATACTAACATTGTGTTCCCTGATATTGAATATGTTTAAACCTTGAGTTTGAGCTTAATTGGATTTGTCTTCAAAGAGTTCCCATTGTTGGGTGTTGAAACTTTGAAATAAAGAAATGGGTGCTTAGGTCTACTAAATTTGATTTGGATGTGGGGTCTTAAAATGTTAGGGATTGTTATCTACATCAAGGAGAACTTAAATATCAGTTTTTGGAGTGCATCCAAGTTGAACTTATGGAGGTATAGTTTTGGGTTAATCATTTTGTTATTGAAGTTCTTGAGGAGAATTCAAGTCTTCAAGTGGAAGAACTATCTCGAAGGATTGTTTAATCCAATTTGGAAGAGAAAAGAAAGTGTTGGCGTGGTACTAGAGAGGATATAAGCAAAGGATAAAGCATATTAAAATGAATAAACTACATTGAGGGACCACAAGGAGCACAAATTTCTTTGTCAAAAAATGAAGGAGGTGGCTGGACATTTGGTGCCATAAGTGACCTCAGTAACTTGAAGAGTGATCAACCATTTTTGTCATCACATCGCACACTTTTCTAAGAGTGTGCTGGTTATTTTAGCAATGTAATACTTCATTTTGATGATGTGCGAAATAGGGTCACGATGGCCTCTTTTGTCCCTAGCATGGCGTAAATTTCCAATGCATTGCTACTTTATTTGGAAAACAAGCGGTCTCTTTAGCAAGGTACAAAGAGGGACGAAGCTCATCCCTTTGGTACAAGGCCATCGCCAAATTGGTCAATTTTGGGATGCTTCGTTTGGTAAAGTTTTGGTTTGTTGGGTAAAGTGAAGTTGGGTTTTATGACATAGGGAACTAATTTGGTGATAAAACCAACTTCTCAGAGGCTCAATCTTAGAGTCAATTCTTTAGTTTCCATTCTTTGATTCTAGTTTCTATTCTTTGATTCTTAGAAACTAATTTGAAACTAGTAACCGTTCTTACTTAGTGATTGACTAGTCTTAAGTTCTTTTCTTTCATGTAGTGCTAATTATTTTGTGATTTTCTAGTTTATTTCGTAGTTATATTCTTGATTCTAGTCTTTTTGTTTGTTTTAAATTAAGTTTTGCATTCTTGTTGTACAAGAATCCTTTCCAACCTTGAACATTGATTGACATTTGTATACTATCGATTTGAAATGTGGTTCAAGAATAGCTGAGCCAATTTGTGAGGTATGCAAAGGCGAGAAACTCTGAGTGTTGGTGAGAGCTTTACTATTAACATTATTTGCTCATTTTGTAGGTACAAGGGATTTAAGAGGTAATCATGACTTCAATAGTTGAATATTGTTGTGACTACGATATGGGTGATTATACGTCATGCCCCGAGCTTACACTCTAGACACAATACATTCGAAACCACCATATGGCCTGAAAATACCCTTGGATCTGACATTCATCTACTAACAAGACACACTTAGAAGCAAGCCAATATATTTAAAATAATGGACAACTCACATAAATCAAATAGATATAGATATAATATAAATACTAAAATCTGGATCACAACTCTCAACATCTATCTGAAAGCCACTACAAACTGAATATATAAGTTGCTAGGACAAGTCCCTGCTAGATTTAAATAAAGTTTAAAACTAAATGAACTATTAAGTCCAGAAAGCCCAAACTATACAAAGTAAAAATTGCAGAAAATCCTGTATTCAAACCATAAGGAATCATAAAGCTAAATTAGATCTGAGGAGTCTGGTCAACCGTGAGCGTGAGGATGGCTAGTTGGATTTGCATTCATTAACAATCATACATAGAGTATGCATCAAAACATGGAATATACTGATATACAAGAATACAACATGAACAATATATAAACTAAAGATGACATCAGGACTTAGAAATAAATGTGTAATGCATGGACCAAGTTTATCTCTGAACTACAACAACAATAGGTGATATTCTATGCAAAACTAACATTTATAAATAAAACTTCAAATTCTAAAGTATAAGTAAAACTCAGGTACATATCTCAAAGCTTATCAATTTTAACAAGGTAAATAAAAACATAGTTAAAACTTTCTGATTACTGACTGACACCTGAACAACAATAAGAGTTTCTAAAATCGCCAGTAAACCACATGAGCAGACATGGAGTCCAACCTGCATCCTAAATGATGAATGTACTATGCTTTACCAAAAGTATAGGACCTGATCATTTACCTAGTGGATCCACCAAGACATAACATCATTCCTAATTAGTATATCGTATCTTATAATGACATGTAATTTATGGTATATAGGCATCGTAATGCTAATATTACTCCCAAAACTGAAACTAACTTAGTAGCTAATCTTGACCTTGACTAGTAGAAAATAGTTTACTTACCAACTGACAGAGAAAAATCTAACATTAGCGTCTTCGAAGAAAATAGTTGTCTAATTGATATTGATCTCATTCTTTCCTTATCGTGTATATTTTGTTTGGGCCTGCAACTGAGGTAAACTTAAACAAATTTTAAAAATATATTTTCTGAAATAGGCTTGGGTCTTTGTAAAGCCAAAACATTATTTATTTTCTGATAATTTACTAAAAATAGGCTTGAACTTTATTAAGCCGAGAAATTTCATAAATAGGTGTGAAAATAGTGTAAAACAAGATTTAACCTTGCAAATACTGACAAAAATATGGATACTAACCATGAATCATGACTTGACTACAATTTATGAATATGACATAAAAACCTCAACCATTGCTACTATCATGAAATCTGACTTCAGTTTATACGCCATGTAGCTTCATACAATATCATGTAAATACATGACAAAATATTAATTATTAAGGATCATGCTAGAAGGAGTAATTTTATCATCTATATTACTCTTGGGATCAACCATAGAGTAAGTTCATAACCTGAAACTAAAACATAAAGAGTATGTGGACATAAGGGTGGAAGGAAACCCTTGTTGAAATCCTCGAATACTTTTCCTGGATATTGTAGACTAAAATTGGTAAAGTAGTTTCTGTGCTTGAACCCTTAGAAGAAGAACCCTGGTTTACTTTGAGAGAATTTGAAAGCCTTTGCTTTAGTTTTTGTAAGTCCGAATGAATGTTATAAGGGAAAAACTAAGGTTTTGAGTATTTATACTCCTTTAAATGAGCTCAAAATGCAATAGTATAGGTAATAAAAGTGTAGGAAAAGACCCAAATAACCTTGAAGAAAACTGGTTAAAACTGAACTAGGCCAAGTTTTCAGTAGGATTGGTAGACCATTGATTCAGTTGACGGTCTGTCAACTGGTTCGTGAAAAAAAGCCTTGACTTAGATGCTTACTGCAACATTTCCATAATGGAGATTACGGTCCATAGACCAAAATTATATACCATAGGTCGGTCTATGAAACTGCCTTGATTTTTGTATTTCACTGGATCAAATAAAGAATAAGATGATGAACCATTGATTTGACAAAGATACGTCAATTGCAATATGAAACTTAGGAATTTAAACTTATGCTACTGGATATTCCACAGTGGGTCTCATGGCTCGTCAACCTAGTCGTAGACTTTGAAATTATTATTTTTCTGAGCTAAATATATTTGTTTAGTATGAACATGGTAAAGGATGATTTCCAAGGTGTTACAGTATCTCCTTCTTGAGATCATTCGTCCTCAGATGAAGATTTAAGCTGAAACTGAAGGGAAAAGGCTACGAAAGATGATTGACTGACTACTAAACTCTCATATAGTATCACTAAGTTGTGCTAATCGTGACTGAAGTACTAACTTAGCCGGGACTCACATGCTTGATACACTTACTTAGTTGAACTAAGATAACATGGATTGATAAATATAACATGAATATACACAATGGGACTCATGCAACTCTACATGCAACATGGAGCTGATAAAAGGAAAATAAATAAATGGAGAGGTTAATTGCCTCAAATAAGATGGTGCTATGAGGAAACAAATTGTGGGTATTTACTCATCATATCTGTCTCTTCTTCCCACATAGATCCCCAATTATATGGTTTCTCCAAAGAATTTTAACTGACACTACTTTTTTGTTCCTAAGCCTGCGAACCTGATAGTTTAGGTCTAGACTGGGACTTTCTCGTAGGTCAAACTATCTATAATAATAATGCTCTCTACTGGTACTACCAAAGATGGATCTCTTAATAACTTCCTCAACATAGATACGTGGAAGATCAGATGGATTGCTGCTAAGTCTAGCTGAAGATCTAACTCATAAGCTACATTACCATCCATCCTTATGATCCGGTATGGACCACTGTAGCACGGATTAAACTTTATTTTTACACTAAACCTCATGACCCCATTTATTGGAAACACTTTCAGGAAAACCCAATCTTTAACATCAAATTTTAGATCTCTTCTTCTCATATCTGTATATAACTTCTTCCTACTCTGAGCTTCCCTTAACCTCTCTCTGATGATCTAAACTTTCTGAGTCACATCATGAATTAACTCTGGCCTTAACTTGGTTGGCTCACCAACCTTAAACCATCCAATGAAATACCTATACCTCCTCCCATAGAAATCCTTAGACAGGTCTATATGAATGATAAAGTGATAGATGTTATTGTACACAAATTCCATCAAAGGTAACTGGTCATCCGAACTACCTTAAAGTCAATTGCACATGCCCTCAACATATCCTCTATAGTCTAAATAGTCCTTTCTGCCTATCTATCTCTCTGTGGGTGGAAAACTATGCTGAGATGAACATAGGTACCAAGACTTTCTGAAAATACCTCTAAAACTGTGAGATAAACTGTGTAGTATGATTTGAAATAATAGATAAAGATACCTATGCATCCTAACAATTTTCTCTAGATAGATCCTCCCATAATCCTTTGCTGAGTAGATAGTGTGAATTGGAAGGAAGTGAGCTAAATTAGTCATGGGTCTACTATCACCCATATAGAGTCATGATGACTCTGAGTGCAAGGTAAACTGGAGACAAAGTTCATATTGGTTACCTGCCACATCTAGGCTAGAATCTCAAAGTTTTGCAACTTACTTGCTGTTCTCTGATGGTCAACGTTAACTTACTAATAAATATGACACTTAGCCATAAAATCAGTTATGTCCCTTTTCATTCCATTCCACTATTAGACCTCTCTCAAGTTCCTATACATCTTGGTAGCAATACAGAGAATGAATACCAGGAACTATGAGCCTTTGAAAAGATTTTCTACCTCGATCCATCTACATCCAAAACACATAAACGACCTTAGTTAGGAAGTACACCATCTCCTCCTTGGGAGAAATCCTGTATCTTTTACTTTTGCACTGCACCTTTCAGCTGAAATAAGACCAGTTGAAAATTTTATTTATTTTTACCTCAATAACTAAGGATGATTTAGAAGCATTCTGAACCAACAAACCTCCATTATTAGCACCAACCAACCTAGCTCCTAAGTATGCAAGAATTTTCAACTCTCTATATACTCCCACTTACTCTCATTAACATGGGTCACACTACCCATTTATAGTCTTGTACGGGCATTAACCACCATATTGGCCTTGTCTAAATCATGCATAATGCTCATATCATAGTTTTTAAGAAATAATAACCACCTTCTTTGATGAATACTCAGGTCTTTTTGTATAAATACATACTGTAAACACATCCATATGGTCAGTAAACACATCCATATGTACACCATAAAGATAATGCCTCCAAAATATTAAGGCAAAGATAGTAGATGCCAGCTCAAGGTCGTGAGTAGGATAGTGGTTTTCATGAACCTTAAGTTTTCTGGAGGCGTATACCACAACCATACCATTTTGCATCAAGACACACCTAAATTAAGTATCATAGTAAACCAAAACTTCCTCTGCGCCCTCTATTAGGGTTAGCGTTAGATCTGAAGTCAATTTAGTTTTCAACTCCTAAAAACTTTTCTCATACTGATCATATAATTCGAGCTTTACTTTTTTTTCTGAGTCAAACTTTTAAAGGGATTAGTTATGGAAGAAATCCTGAACAAATCAGTAATAGTAACCATCCAAACTTAAGAAGCTATGAAAATATGATGAAGATATGGGTTGGACCAGTTTCTGACCGTATCAATTTTCTGCGAATCTATTCAGATACCCTCATTGGAAATGATATGACAAAGAAGGTAACTGAATTTAGCCAAAATTCATACTTACAGAATTTGGTATAGAGTTTACAGTCTCAAAGAGTCTGTAGAATAACTCTAAAATGGTTTGCATACTCTTCCTTATTTATTGACTAAACTAGAGTATCATCAATAAATACTATCATAAACAGGTCCAAGTACTATTTGAACACCCTATTTATGAGGTCTATAAAAGTTATGGGATTATTAATCAAATAAAAGGACATGACCACAAGTTCAAGATGGCCATAGCGGGTCTGAAAGCTCTTTTGGAATATTACCCTCCCTAACCTTGAGCTGATGGTAACCTGACCTGAGATCTATTTTGGAAAAGTGACTAGCACCCTGAGGCTTATCAAGAAAGTCATCAATACTAGGATATGGTATTTATTATTAATTTTGACTTAGTTCAGTTGGCGATAAACTATGTACATTCTGAGGGATCCATCTTTCTTCTACACGAATAAGACAGGGGCACCCCAGAGAGACATGCTAGGCCTAATGAACCCATTATCTAGGAGATTTGGTAGATTATCTTTTAACTCTCTAAGTTTTTCAAGATCCATTCTATATGGTGGAATGAAAATAGGTCATGAGTAGGATATGGTATATTCTCAAGTCTATCTCCCTATCTTATGGGACTCAGAGTAGATCATCTAGAAAGACAATTTAGAAACTCTTTAATGACACGAACTGATTGAAGACTAGGATCTCAAATTAGAATCTTTAACATGGACTAAGTGGTAGATTTACCCCTTAAAGATCATATTTCTAACTTTAAAGTAATAAACGAAATGACTTTTTAGAACAACTATACTACTATCCCTCTCAAGGATTAGATTATCAGGAAACTAAAAATGGATAATTCTAGTCCTAAAATCAATAGTGTTGTAACATGAATAAAGCCAATCCAAGCCAATGATGACATCAAAATCTACGATGTCTAACTCAATGAGATTATTTGGAACAACCTTATTAAAGACTAACACTGGGCAATTCTGGTAAACACTTTTAGCTATGATAGAGTTACCAACTAGCGTTGAGATAGAGAAAGGCTTAGAAATACTCCTAGACTGACTCCAAAATGACTAGTCATAAAAGGGAAATAAAGGATTGTACAACTCCAAGGTCTAATAATGCATAAATATCAGTAGCATGAACCTGTAACATATTTGTAACTACATTAGGTGATTGCTCCTGACCATATAGGGAGTGCAAACCATACAATCGATTCTAGCATTGGCTGTCGTCAATGCTGGAAGATATTCCCTAATTAGGTGGTGGGATACTGGTGCTTCCACGAAAGATTTAGTCTAAACTCTTTTACTACCACCTCTTTATTTAGATATAGGGAAATCTCAAAGCATGTGTCCTGACTTGCCACATCTATAGCAAATCCTTGAAGTACACTTCTAACTCTTGTCACCAACCTGTTCACATCTAAATAAAACTCCCTAACCATACATACACTCTCCTGGGTGGTTCTTACCACACTTGGAACAAGCAGGGAAAGTATGCAATCTTGCAGCACTCCCTTTTAAAACTAACTTAGTTGCTCTGGTCTGCTGATTCAGTGGAGGTATGGAGTTTTGTGAAGTAGCACTATCTTAAGTAAAGTTTAGAAACCAATAACTTTAGTACTACTGTTGTGGTGGTCTGTGTCCTCCACCATACTTAGGCTGACCAAACTCAGACTATCCATCTTAGCCTTCTTACTTCTTAACTCTCCCTCAACTTTGCCTTATCTCCTTCAATCTACTATAAATTACCTATATCCATATCACTATTCAGCATTATTGTCCTCTTTTCCTTCAGTAGATGCAGGGAGAGACGAGAAACAAACGTACTTATTTGGTTGTATATATCTGCAACCATATCTGGTGCATATCTGAATATTTGAGTAAATATCATCCTATACTCAGCAACTTACATGGAGCCTTGTTCCAAATTTAAAACTCATGAGTCTTTTCCTCCCTCTTATAACTAGAAATAAATGGCCTAACAAGGCATCCTCAAACTTAGCCCATGAAGGAGAAGAAACACCTACTACCATGTTCTTCTTCCATTGATCTATCTTTGATATAGAAACATCATTCATCTGATAGGATGTAAGGTCTACTCTGTCAACATCCATTGCTCTCATCAGATCACACACCCGGTGAATCTCTTCTATAAAGTTATCCAGATCCTCTCCTAATCTGAAACTATTAAACTCTAGAGGGTTCATTTAGAGGAAATCTCTCACTCTGATCACACTAACATCAGGAGTAGTTGGCTGGTCTCCTGGGATTTCCATATTTTACTATGCCTAAGCAGTGATAGTTTGGGAAAACAATTGAATAACATTCCTAAATTTGGCAGTGGTGATATTATCCGATTAAGGCGTAGCAACAGGGGGAACTATAATTGGAGGGTCTTGATTTGGTTGAGATTGGGTTCTGACTTGAAGGCTGGCTATTTATGAATTGGTGTTCTTCTAGGAGGCATGATCTAAAATGGATAATGCATAGTTATAATATATTCTTGGATTTAAAACTCCAGTGCACGAAGTAAGACATGAACAAAGAAAACTTCCCTAAACATTTGATAGCCTTTCTATTATAAGTTTTCACACCTATAAAAATGACTACTAAATGCTGGCTTTCATACCTCCTAGGACACTTGAAATTATTTCTATGATACAAAGTTTGTGACACCCCAAGCGTACATCTTGGGCGCAACAAGTCATTTGAAACCACCAAATGGCCTCGAAGTACCATAAGATCTGGCATTCATCTACTCTTTATTGGGTAAATTTTAGGCTTAGCATATTTATTTTTATACATCAAATTTATCCTTGAAAATAGGCCTATATTACTTACATATTCCATATCCTAATCCGACATAAGACCATTCTATATCTAAAATCAAAAATAGAAAAAGGAGGTAAGGGTAGGGATTATTCACTTTTTTAATCACATTCCTTTCTTTTTCTTCTATGTATCTAGTGGAAGCTTTCCCTAATGATTCTCTTCTTCACCTTATTCTGTGGTAGATAAAGATTATTCTTGATGCCATGGTGTCCTTTGCTCTATCAATGTCAAAAGGCAAGTTTTATTTTCTTTTCTATGCTTATTTGCTGGTTGTTCCTCTGTCACCCATTACTTTTCTAGGTGAACTATCTTATAGAAAGGGAAATAGAGATGTCTATCTTAAGGAATAAGGTTTAGAAGGTTAAGATTATGAATTATGTGATGAGCTATATATTTTGGGAATAGACCAGTGATTTTATTTACCTTTCATGTGTTATTTCTACCATTTGTTTGACCCTTTAGACTGATAGGTTACAGTTAAACTCCTCATGAGTGATAAAGTATAAGTTTTATAAACCAGTACAATTGTCATACCATATCAAAGAATTCCCCATAATAGGCTGCCACCAAATTTGTTGTTCAATAAGATCCCTAGCTTCCAACATCTTTTTCCAAACTCGAGCATTATTATATCCTATATTCCAGACTACTGAATTCTGATTCATCTTATTGTAGTACTTTTTCCTTATTTATGAGCTCCAAATTGAAGGTTTGGTCCTAAAATTTCACCAAACCTTTCCAAACAAATCTTTGGCAATATCTTCCATACATCTAAATCCTAGAACACCTTCCTCTTGTGGCTGACATATACTAGTCCAAATAACCAATTGTCTAGTATTCCCACATGTATAGTTACTCCAAAAGAATTATGCCATCATTTTATAAATCTAGTTAAGGACATTTTGGGAGGGTTAGATACAAATAAGAAATAAATAGGTATGCTATGAAGGATATGTTTTATTAAATGTATCTACCTTCATAAGATAATAATTTCCCTTTACATGCCTGCATATTGAAGCCTATTTGATGGATAATTTGTTTAAAATAAGTCATATGCTTCCTTTTATAGAAAAACAGTACATCCAAGGTATACAAAGGAAAAATCCTTCCTTAGGATACCTATAACAACCTCTACTGTAAAAACTGCTCCTGCTGGTGCTTTTTCAGGAAAATATATGACACTCTTCTCTTTGTTCACCTTCTGTCCAGAGATCGTCTCATATACTTTCAGAGTATGCATTAGTTTTCGCATAGTTTATACCTCCGTCTTGCATAAGATAATCATGTCATCAACAAATGCTATATGATTGATTCTAGGGCTCCTTTTTGGTATACCAAATCTTTTGAATCCTTTATCCTAATTGGAGAATTCATGGCCTTTGAAACTGCCTCAACTGCAAGGATGAGCACTGTGGGAGATAAAG